>JANRGW010042051.1:437-13914 GCA_024733675.1 Psilopsiagon aymara
AGCCCGACCCAAAGCTCCCTACAGCCTCCTCCGGCCGAGCCGCGGGCGCACCGCTCCAGGGGGTGCGGGCGTGTAGGCAGCCCCGCTCGCACCGCGGCCAGAGGGCCAGGGGAGGCCTGGGGTCGGGCTGGGGCTGCTGGTTTGCCCAGTTTGCATTAAGGTCCGGGTCTCTGCTTTACGCTCCTGAGTGCTGCGTGGAAGGAAAGGGCAGAGTTCAGCGGCAGGCTTGCCGGGACGCTTGGTGCGGCTTTCCATAGTTTCTCTTTCAGTGAAGCAAGGAGCAGCCTCGCAGCCTGTGCCCGTCAGGGCTGCGCTTCTCCATCAAGCGACTTATTCCAGCCTTGTGATGCTCTCTTCCTTCATGGAATGCCGCGAAGGCAAAACCATATCCATGTTAACGGTTGCCAAGGCTGGTGTGTATGTGAGTGTGCCTGCAGCGTACGGGTAATGAGATAGGGGGTTGACCTTGAGTTTGCTAATGCTGGAGAGGGTGTCCTGAGCTGTCCTGGAATATCCTCTGATGACCTTTGAGGCAGATGACAGGCCTGTGCATAGGCAAAAGTGTCGTTTGGAAGTGATGATGCATGCTTGTGAAAGCTTGTACTTTTCTGGATCAATGCCAAAAGCAACACAGCTACTAAATTCAGAACAAGTGATGAGCAGCTGTAAATCACTGAGATAGAATGGCAGCAAGGGATTCTGATGGTGGGGTAGTCACTAAAGCTGTTAATGCCATCCCTTGAATACCATTTATCTCCATTTTTACTTTTTAAAAATTCTGTTTATTATTTTTATTTATAATTTTTTAAAGATACATTTGGTTTCTCAAAAAGAAAGCCTCTAAAGTATTGATAACCATGAAATTCCTGTAAGATTTTTTTAATAGGAAATATTTTATTTGTGAAGAGTACCAAAAAACCTGGGGTTATTTATTTTAAAACCAATAGGAATAAAAGGGAACAACTTAACCATGTGTGATACAAGCACCTGAAAAATGTAGCTCAGCGCTTTTGAGCCCTTTGTTGGAGTGAGGAACTGAAAGAACACAAAGAAATTCAGCAGAATGAAACAGTAGCAAATGCAGTATTACTAAAAATACTTCATAATTTCCATGTGCTGTGGAATGTAACTGAGTGTAACTTAGCAGTATTAATGAACATTGTATATGTATTTGTTTATAGGAGGAGTATTCCCAGTTACAATTAACAATGGTAATAGTTTTGATAGATTTAAATCCAAAGCTCTAGACGATCTTGTAGTTTATTAAATACATGTTGAGAAGGGATAATATTAAGGATATTTGCCCTCCAGGCACCTGAGACATCTCATTTGAGTGCTTCTTATTAGGAATAATACTTATCACTTGTTTTTTGTTGTTCTTTTTTAGATTCTCTTTTACAGGTGTTTGCATGTCCTTTTGCAGGCCCTCTAATTCCTTTGAGTTTACTGAAGTTACAAAGAGGTAGTCTCAAATTTTGTGTGCAGTACGTGGTTTTGTTATTTCTGTGCAGCTACTGTAATTACAGGTCTTATTGTAAGCAGCATTGAGGTTGCATGTCTTTTTCTTACCAATAAAGAAAATATTTGTGAAGAGGCTGGAAGCTGCTGACAGCCACGTAAACAGCAAATTGTTGTCTATCCAGTAATTTGGATCTGGCATCCCTGCCAGATTGGATTTACTGTCAGTGATGGCACCTTTTAAGTGGAGAAGAAAAACTGTTACCTGGTTTTGTCCTCTTGTGTGGGGGAGCCATGCTTAGCTTTTCAGCTCTTTGTAATGTGACTATGGCTTAGTGGTGCACTGGGAGCTATGGAGGAACTGCTAGGGCTATCTGGTGGTAGAGCTAAAGAGAAATCTCAAGGAGGGATTGGCTGTGGCTAAGGGATAATGGGAATATCCTGGAAGGGTTTGGGTTTGCAACTTGTCTAATGAGGGAAACTTAATTTATAGTAACAAATGTGGAAGGATGACTGTCAGATTAATTTTTAATGCAGGTTTCATGTTTCCTTACAAAAGACTGAAACAAATCGAGGTTTTGTAGACTGCAGAGTTATTTGTGATGAATTAGCATTTCAAGCACAGTTTGAGCTGATTAAAGTGAACTTCAGTGTAAATCAGTTCACTGACACTTGATTATTTGCATCTCTCTGTATATAAAATGAAACTTTGTAGAAAATGTGGCAGAATCCACAATATCAAAAATGCTTTAAGGAGAAGAGAAGGCTGTGTGGAGACCTCATAGCAGCCTTCCAGTATCTGAAGGTGGCTTATAAGGATGCTGGGGAGGGACTCTTCATTAGGGACTGCAGTGATAGGACAAGGGGTAACCGGTTCTAGCTTAAACAGGGGAAGTTTAGATTGGATATGAGGAAGTTTTTTGCTCTAAGGGTGGTGAGGCACTGGAATGGGTTGTCCAGGAAATTTGTGAATGCTCTGTCCCTGGTGGTGTTCAAGGCGAGGTTGGACAGAGCCTTGGGTGGCATGGAGTTGTGTGAGGTGTCCCTGCCCATGGCAGAGGGGTTGGAACTAGATGATCTTAAGGTCCTTTCCAACCCTAACTATTCTATGATTCTATGTTGGTATGTTAAATTTTGTGAAAACTGAAGAACTGAAAAGATAAAAATCACTTATTCAGATAGCACAGGCAGAGGAAGGTCTTGTGTGCTTTGCTACTCGCTGTGTGTAAAACAACTTACATGTCAGTTGAGCAGAACAAAATATATGCTAGCTTTATTCACTGTTTTCTGCACCTTTGCCTATCCAGAAAGCTCTGCTTTCCAAAAGCTGGCCAGCCCCATTTCCTAATCAAACCTATGTTTAGAGCCTGAAAGATTTCAGTAATAAATACAAGAGTATCTGATGAGCAGAACACAGTTATTTGTAAAACTGGTTATCAGACTTCAGAATCCTGTAATGTCAGTCATCAATGTAGAGATGTAAGTGATTGTGCTAAAAATTTAAAACCTGAAAGAAGGCTATGAATGGGAGGGAGTGTGTGATTTGCAGGCAGTTTGGCTGTTTGGTTTTTTTTATTTCCAGGTCTAACACTGTTCAAAGACTGCAGAACTGTTTGATGATGGATGTAAATGCTTCCCAGCACATTCCCTTTTCTGACTTTACCTATGTAATTATCCTGTTGGAGTTCACATGTTATTGTCAGCTGGGAGTGTGGTTCTGGTAATACTATTTTTTTCATCAGCAAAACCTGGTTAAGAGACATCATTCTTTTCATTTCTCTTAACATTCCTGCTATTATCTATTGCCTCTGTAGATGTACATAGGGGGCTACACTGTGGTGACTGAAACAATTCCAGTGATTTGATTATGGCACGTCCTTACAAACAGTTGTTGCATCAACACAACCGAGAAGGCAGCAAGTGAAGGGATTTTCAAAGCAAATTGCTGTAAAAGTTTGCAAAGTTATGCCTGACTTACTTCAGATTATTCCAACATTTAAGAGAAAAAAGGTTGGTGACAAAAAAAAAGTATCTTTTATTAGGCACTGTGACATAGTTGGAAGAAAAGGATGAGCTGTCAGGCAGATAAGCTTCTGTACTTTTTTTGATAGGGCTTCATCGTTGTTCCTATGAGTAGATGTCAGTAAGTAGCTTCTGAGTTTTAATACTTGGCAGTTCTTCAAAGTTTAAATTTTCCTGTTTAGCAGCTGTTACAGTCCTGATATGTGTTGATGTATTCTGCAAGTCTTGCCCATTTTAATACATAAGGCTGAAGCTGAACCTGTTTGGCAGACTCAGGGGCTCAGGATAGCTGCGTAGGAGATGCCACAGTGAATTTTAGAGCTGTTTTGACTGTTTTGGTTATCTTTTCAGGAAATGGGAAATTTTAGAAAAACATTCTATTGATTCTATTGATATACTGAGTTGTAGGGTTTTTTTTGGTTGAAATTACTGTAAGCTTCCTACATGACTGGATCACAGAATCACAGAATGGATTGGGTTAGAAGGGAGTTTAAAGATAATGTAAACATCCAACTATTTCAGTCAGCAGCAGCTGTCAGTCTGCTGCATCCTGTTGGCAGCAGCTGAGTTTCACCTCATCTGTATGTGGAGGCAGTGATAGTCAAGGAGCAAACCTGGTGACCGTGAGGAATGAGTTTCTGTCCCTCATGCAGGTTTGGGAGGCTGCCAGTGTCAGTGTAAGATACAGAATAGGTTAGTGTTTTGTTTTTTTTTCCCCACTGTCCCCCCTCTGAATAATGTATTCAGAAAGTTGAGGAAAAATAAAGAATCCCAAACCCTGGAAAGTTTCTGTTTCTTCTAAATAAGTTGGTTCTTTCCATAAGTTGCCCTTATGGAAATGTGCTGGATAAATGTCAGTTAGAAGCATTCCCCCCCTAATTTTTTTTCACATTAGAATGAGATTAAGACCTGGAAATATACATTTGAGTATAATACAGATTTTGAACTTTCCTCTAACAGGTGTGATCTTATCACACAGAAATTAATGTTAGCAGAGCATAGCACCTTCGCAGTTTTAATAGGCTCTTGCTGTTACTGGCTTTTGAGACCAGATGGATGGTCTGCATACAAGTGAATGTGTAATATACTAAGGTGACTATTGCAGTGTGTGTTAATCTCACATAAATTCAGGAATAAAGAGGCAAAAGGCAATCATTTCAGCCACCTAAAGCCTTAATGTTCCTGAAGCTTCATCATACTGTCTTATAAACCCCCTGATAATATATAAAGATTTATACATGAGATTGGAACTGTTTCTGTTATATACTCAAAATAAACACACATGTGAATCTGTGCAGGATGGTTTTTTTTTTTTTTGCTGTAGAATTTGTTATTTAAAAATAGCCATTTAGAATGTATTAATTTCCTTCTCAAAGGGTTATTTCACCAGAGAAATGACCAGCAGAAGAAATAAAACCTTTTTCTGCTTCTTAAGTTCTAAAATTGTAGTTGAGATGCACAACTTAGCCTCAGTTATGACCAGCATTGCTGTAAATAATTTAAACAGCAGTAGCTTTTTCTTCTCAACATACAGGAAAAAAAATAGTAGGATTAGGAAATAGGCCCTTTTTGGGAAGGGGAGAGAGGGATAGTTGGTGTGATACTAGCCTTTAAATAGAAGATTGGTCAAAGGTGTCAAGCTCATGATAAAGCTGCATCTGAAGATGATCTTGAAAGAAGCTTTCTCACTGAGATTGTAACATAAAAGCATCCGCAGCAGGTCTGAGCAAAGGTCCATCAAGTGCTGCTATTTCGTGTCAGAGAACAGCGAGTAGGAGGTGCTGGAGAGAATAAAAACACAGGGTGTTCGTGCAGGGGTGACCTGCCAAACTGCTCTCCCAGCCTCTGGCTGCTGCCTCTGCTGCTTGGGATTAGAGCTGGAGGTCTTTCCTTTCTGTTCAGTAGCTCAGGGGACTGAGTGGAAGAAATAGGTCTGCTCACCTGAAGGGCCCTTGTTGGTTGTCATAAAAACCAGATGTAGGTATTAATATTGTTTTCTGTCTAATATTTAGCTCTAAAGAAGACAGCGTATCAGATTCAGAGCACTGCAGTTACTGGCTAGCTGTATGTGAGTGTGTGAATTGCCATTTTGCCAGAGATGCAGTTCACACCTGTCTATTCCAGGTACAGTTAGAAAGACCTCGCTGCATGTATTGAGGCTGTTTTCGTATCTCGTTGTTTCAGAGAGTTTCTTCAGGGTCCCGTTACTGGGTCACAATCTTTATGTCCTGCTGATTTCTGACCCGTATAGAATGGGCTCCTAAATGACCTGCTTTGTATGGTGTCCTCCCCTTCATGGGATGTCCCACTTACATTTTGGATTTTGGCTTATTTTGGCTCTTGTTTTGTTTTCAGCAACCATATCTTTTTGTGTACAACAGGCACTGCTTGTATTCCACTGTTATCCCCAAAGGCAATGGTGCTGAAGGTTACTGTTTTCTGTGTGGGAAGTGTGCCCCTGGGTTCTTATTTTCACAGTTTGCCTGATGTAGGCTACAAAGTCTTCATTGCAAAACCCTGTCTGTATAGCTTTTGTCCACAGTATTGTGGTAGTAACTTGTGAGATAGGTTGGAGTATTCATGAGCTGCTCTATAACTTGCTGTGGAGTGAAATGATTTAGGATACATGCTCTCAATTTATGACACTGATTTAACACTAGCATTTTACCAAACAGGCTGTTGTCAGTTCCTTGCCAGCTGGTGAAACATGGGAAAGAAGCTGTCCGGAATGACATCTCTGTTCAGAGAGTTTGGAAATGCAATGGAAATGGAGTAGCAAAATGTGAGATTTTAAACAAGTATAGAAGAAATAAATTGAGACGAGAAAATATAGCCCAGGTGGAAGTGTGTGATAAGATTAGTGGGCTAACCCCTCCCGTGCTCATTTAGCTAGGAAAATAGGCTGCTGCCTTGGTTTATTGTTGCTTAAAGTTCTGTTAAACACTGTTAATATTTTTGCTTTCTGGGCAGGTGCAAGCTGGAGGCAAAGTTTGTCTCCAGGCAGCAACAAACCTGTTAAAGCTGAATGTCCTGACTCCTGACTGCATGCTTGGGATTTTGTGTGCTCAGCTCTCTCTATATCTTGCATGTATTTTCCCCCAGCCCATTTTTCATGAAAGATTGTAGAGTCCATTGGTGGCTGGAGTATTTGTGGAATTTTTTGACCTGATCAGATGTGTTCATCAAGGGTTAGCACGTTATGGGCTGGCATAAATACCACCGGAAGAGGCACATTTACAGTTTTTCACATAGACCGAACCTAGTTGTAGGGTGGTTTTGCTTTTAAGGAGTACAGGAAATCAACTAAGGCTTTTTAGTGCTGTATCAATAATGTAGGTAATTAAAATAATTTCATGTAGATAATAGCAATTCCAATGTGTTGAAAAAGTCTAATACCTTCTGGTTTCAGCATCTTGCCCCTGCTGTGTTCTAGAAGATTATTTATGCATGAAAGAGTGTTTACAACTCAAATTGAGGTGATTTAAGTTAGGAGCTAATTAGTCATATACTCTTGTCTCATTGCATGTTGTCTGGGGAATAGTGAGAAAATAAGGTGGCACTAATTTCCTAAGGATATATCAGGCAACCTGCTCTTTTTGGAATGTTAAAATTCCTCCTAGCAGAGCTTATGAACGAGGTGTCAACTTTCGCACAAAGCAGCAGGCTCCTAGGATGTTTTCATCAACTTGAAGGCATTTTGGTTAGTCCTTTAGCTGTTCACCAGTGAGAGTGATTGGAGCTGTAACAGAAGAAAGGGAAAGGGAGATGATGCTTAGGCAATAAAATAGTTTTGCTTTAAGACTTTAAGACTTCCAGAAAGTGGGCAAAACCCTAGCTTTGGAGATAGGAATTTTTTGAGAGCCACAGCCAACATTTACTCCCTGCAGTGGTACATATGTTGTCCAGTGACTCTAATTTATGTAGTAGTTCCTAGAGTGGAGACCAGGCTCTTAAGCTGTTGCAGGACTTTCTTCTGGAGTGCGTTTGAATGCTTCAGGCTGAAGAAGGCACAGTATTCTTAGGTGCATTTGAACTGCAAATTCAGCGTGGGCCCAGAAGTGAGCTAAAGCCTTTAACTGCTGCCTGATCATTAGCTTAACCCCAGCTCTGTTTGGGACCATTCAGTTTTTTGGCTCCTGCACAGACCTACTAGAGAAGAGTGCTTAGCTCTAGCAGGAAGGGTGGGAACTGTTTGGTGATGGGTGTCCTTAGGACCAGGGATGGATGAATCCTTGGCCACTGTCTATTTGGCAGTACTGCTGTTGCCTAAGTCTCCCCCACTTTCTGGCATGTAAAATGCAGGCACAACCACCAGTTTGCCATGTTCTGCTAAAATTTTAAGGAAAAAAAGGGATCTGGTAATTTGGACTTCTGGAGCAACATAAAGACCCATGTGCAGGCTTCTCAGGCTGTGATTCCCAATCTCAGCATCATTCTTAAGCCCTTAAATTTGGGAGGAAATCAGCTATAATCCTTTTTTTGCCGATTCTTGTTTGTTGTGGTAGGCGGTTCTCCTCCAAGTGCTATAAATCTAGTCCTAAAAGTGTAACCTTTCCCATGGATTGTGTGAGTCATGTCAGAGCCATTCTCAGTCCTGTGAGATGAGCAGTAACATCTGTGTGTGCTGGAAGAGTTACTGCTGATGGAAAGGAGGGCTGCAGTGTGTATGGGAGGAGTTTTTGCTCCCTGTGTTAATTTGGACAAGCTTCCTCTTCAGCATCTCCCTCTCTAGTTCCAGCATTGGTCCTTTGAACTCTTTGACTCTTTATGCATTGCTGGAAATAGGTAAACACAGCCTGGGCCCTCTTGGGTGTAGTAGGACAAGGTACAGCTCTAAAAAAGGATTTTTAGAGCTGGATCTTGTTCATGGGCTATGTCCTTTCTACTTTTTTTTTTTTTTTTTTTGAGAAAGCTCAAGACACAGTTCCAAAGCTTGGCTCAATTCATGGAAAGATAGTGTTAATTAGTACTGTGGCAAAACTGCACCCCTGTGCAGGAGTCTTACTCTGGTAATCCTCTCCATCCTCATGCACACACTACAGTGCCTGCTGGGCAGCAAAGGTGGTGTTACCTTTAGCAGCAGTAATAGAAAAAGCCATCATTTTACTAGAGTCATCTTGGTTTCACGGTCTTAATACTTGAGAACTCATTTGCATGGTCCAGATGGTCTCTTAAAAAAAATAGACTTTGGGTTTGTTACCAGTCTGCAGCTCATTTTCTTGGCTTCACAAGTTTTTGGGTGTTGTGCTGTTTTTCTGTGTGACCACTGCTGGCTTAGTGCATGCCCATTTCCTGCCTGCAAACTAGATTTCACTTTTGATTTTCAAGAGAGAGAACACAGGGCATGCCCTGCAATTTAATTCAAGCCTGTGGTTGCAGAAAGATGGATAAGACAGGCAGGTCCTAGTAAGAGACCAGTAAATAAAATGTCAAGGTGCTGTAGTTTTGATGAAACTCAGAGCAAGAAATGCTTGAGACCTCTCAAACTTTGGAAAGGTGCCAGGTTCTGCAGCCTTGGAGTCAGAGAGTACAGCAAGGACCCACTGACATGAGTATGTCGTTTTGTACTTCCAACAGGTATTGTTTCAGGCTGTTTGAAAACTCATCACAACTGCAAGTGTTTTCACTGCTAGATCTGCAGGCAAACAGGTTAAAGATTTAATTCCAATAAATCAGTAATGGTAGCTGGAATGGGGTTCTGCAGTGAGCTTGAATTCCATAGCTCCCAACAAAGTAAGTTGTGATTATAATAAAAACAAAGGAAAAACAAAAGAGGTAATATTAGTTAAATGGAAATTGTCCTGGTACTTGATCTACTGAAAAGCAGCAGAGCCTAGTTGGTAAACTAATAGTTCTCAAACACAGTAGGGACTGCTTTGTGAACACACAGCCTGAAGACAGTAGGCCTAGGAGTTAAACTTGAATATAAAGACATTGAACATTTAAAAGTATCTGGGAACTAAAAGACTTATTTTCTCTTTTCTTAGGCGATACTGTCACTATCGGAGATGTGTCCTTTAAACTCAAAACACCGAAGAACCCAGAATTTGTTCCACAGAACTACAGTAAGAATCTGCTTTCCTAAGAATCTGATTTTCAGGCCATTATTCAAAAACCTTTCACTCACTCAAGTCGCCCCTCTGGCTTTACTGAAATTATTAAAGAAAGATGTTTTGAAAAAGCATGCAATTTGTGGAAGGATTTCTCTGCCGAGTTCTTTACTGCACCTCTGGTTCAGCTGGTTATGTAAGAATCTCTTAACTTTGAATGCAACTTGTCCTGTTGATTAGTGGGCAAAAGGATTATTTGTGTATATTTAAATATTTCGTTCAAAAGGGCTATCATCCAGCACTTACTTCTAAAAGTAATACAGTAATCTCATTGTTTGGTCATAAACTGTGGCAGTTTAAAATTGTCATTCAATTGCAATGTGATTATATGTCCTAAGAATTTTCTGCTGTATGGTAGATGTATGGTTTTTCTACTGTGATATTTATTATTCCCAGATTGTTACATTATTGTTGTCAGCAAACATAGGGATCTTTGAAATTAAGTAAGTTCAAAGAAAGTGTTCCTCCCCCCGTGTTGAGGAAGACTGGTAAACTGGTAACAGTGGACAAGAAAGCTATCAATTCACATAATTGATACCAAAATAGTTTGTTCTTTTAGGTTACCAAGTTAAATTGATTTTTAACATCTTTGAACCTTTTCTACATTTTGCAGAAGTGGGGAGGATAGATACTGTTGGTTATGTTATATTTGAATGTCTTTGCTTTTCAGGTCTTACGCTAGGTACTTAGCAAGTTCTGTATGAAGCACTCCATTTTGTGAGTTAATGTAAAATATTAATCTTTTTTGCTGTTGTTGGCAAATGGCTTTTTCTTGGAAGATGATAATTAAAGGTACATGAAATATGAACGGGTCTTTTTTTTCTTTTTATAAGTAAAAAGTAAAAATGAGTCATACTCTTGAGATTTTTATTTTTTTTTTAATGGGATTTCTGTCATAACTGTGTCTGACACATTCTGGAAAGAGGACACTTATTTTTGTCCTGCTTCTTTTATCAGTAAAAATAAAACCTATATTTTAAAATCTCACTATGCCTGAAAAGCAAGGCTGTTTCTTTAATTATATTCGAGAGAAAATTTGCAGAGCTTTTCATGGTAGTTTAGGCCTAAAGTTGAATTGTGAGAATGGACATTATTAATTTTTTTTTTATATTGCGTTTGTGTCAGTGCACTGCTTTTGTTAATGGTTTCTGGAAATTTATGGAAATGAAAATGTACCTTATGGTTTGCTACCTGCATTTATTAACCTTGACAACTCAATTCCTAACATAGCTATTCCAGGACACTTTTTCCAATGACATCAAATCTTTGTTAAGGCAGGAAAAAGGATGTTCTCTTGCAACACCATGTCAGCTCTGCTGCTCTGTAAATGTGCAAGTGCATTTGGGAGTTTGACTGTAGTCATGTTACACGCATTGAACTGTGGAATTTCAAACACTGTGTGGTTTTGTGCCACATGTCCTGAGTATGTGCACCCTCCCCAATGTGTGATCAGAAGTGACATGCAAGGTGTTAAGTTATAAATGCTGTTAGTGTTGTTGGTTGAGATATATGGAAGGCTAATTATTGTGAGGAGTTGAAACAGAAGGTTTGTTCATGTAATAATAAAATACCAAAAAAAAAAATTACACTAAATGGATTTCTGTGCTTGAAAGGTACTTGTTTTAATGTTGAGAAAATTGGGTTGCTTCTCTGTACTAGGCTCAGTGGTGCTAGCAGTTCTTGTTATTTATTCATCACCTGAAAGATCAGTATTGCTTTAACAGTAAGATACCTGTGTGTCCTTAGGCCAGAATGGTGTGTACCATGTGCTGAAATAGGGCCAAGCCTATGTGTTCAGTTTGCTCAAAGTAGGTTCAGATTTGCACTGGAACATTCTTCTTTCTGTTAACTTTAAATCTGAGTGTCAGAGTGCAGCACGCTATAGAGACAGGATATACTGCAGGATATCTGTAATCTTTGCTAGCAAAGACGTTTGCCATTGCACTTCTTTCCTAGACTAAGGAAAGATCTCTGTGGTCAGAGATGGTGATTATTTCAGCAGTTTGAGTTTTCATGTCAGCTTGCAACTGATCTGCTGCTTGGTTGTTACCAGGATCTGAAATAGCATGGGTTTTGTCAGTAGACCTTTGATGTTTTACACCATTATCCCTATTTTGTCTATGCAGAGAGTGAGGAACAGGGAGACACAGGGGGGTATGAACCTACAGTGAAGGTCAGGGTGGAGCTCAGGGCATTGTGTGTGCTGCTTCTTGTGCCTCAAAGCAGGGTTGACTGAATCCAAATCATTACTGAGAGCTGTTTGCACCTCCTTGTGCTGGTGACATAGATTCCAGAATCTCTTTGCAGACTTTGCTGCAGTAATTAACAATTCTTTTGTTTGGGGGAAAAAGAAAAAAGCTAAAAGCTTCTTCTGATGCCTCATTTGCCTCGTTAAGATGTTTTTGTACATACTTTTAGTTCCCTGGTGCTTGTTCTATCTAGCATAACCATGATGTACAGATGACTCTTTTCTTCCCTGTGATTCTTGTCTTGTATATTGGAAAACAGTTACGATTTTCAGTCATATATTTTCTAGACTTATTTTCATTTTCTTTTCATAATTCTTCTTTCTCTTTTTTCTCAAACTGTTTGGTGCTGAACTGAGCTGTTGCGCTCAAAAGCAGACACAATATGTCCTGCCAGTTGGAGTCTGAGTTCTGATATAACTGAGCTGGCTATGTGTTTCCTTATGAGTTGTACATCCAGCTAAGAATAGTTTCATTTATTCCATGTTTATATATCACTAAGAGAAACTTGGTCTTCTGAATCCCATTCACAGTTCTTCCCAGAAAGCCATTTGGCTCTACATGATTTCTTTATATTCTTTTTTATTTATACTCACATGGAGAAATATGATTTACTTATGCAGAACTTGTATCTTCCTGTGAAGCAATCAACTCAGAGGAATTAATGATGAATGAGTTTACAGACCCATCCAGGAAGTAACTTTCCCCTTTCCGAGCCCCAGCAAAGACTCGCAACTTGTTTCCTTACCACCACAAGAACAAAAATTCTTGGAATGAAGACTGATTCTATTAAAAATTTATGAGGAAAAATAGTATTTCAGTGAAAACTGTCTGTGATGTAACCATGTTATGAAACTTTGAAACTCTTTGCACTCTGCATCAGAATAAAATTGAAGGAGCAGCAGTGTTTTACTTCTGAATTGCTAACTGAAACCCACATAGGAGTGAGTGCCCCCTTCTTCACTTTGGCCATGCTACCTCCTTCACTGTGTCCTGGGCAACTCACTGTATTCCTTCATTGTCCCCCAGCCTGAACAAGCTGTTGCAGAAGTAGTTATAGAAATAAAGAATCATGGAATAGTTTGGGTTGGAAAGGACCATCAAGGGTTATCTCTTCCTACCCCTGTTCAATGAGCTGAGGCATCTAGATCAGGTTGCTCAGAGCCAAATGCAGGCTGGTCTTGAATGTCTTCAAGGATGGTGCATTCACCACCCCTCTGGGCAACCTGTGCCAGTGTTTTGCCTCCCTCATAGTATCACTGAGCTCAGTTTTTTTGTAACATTTTCTGGTTTTGAAATGTGTTTATATTTTTAGACAAAGATGTCCCTTCCTGTTTCCTTCTTTCTCGGCTGTTTTATAGCAGGTGCCCCCTGTGCTGGATGCACAGCAAACTGCTGTGGGGAGCTAAAGGGTCCCTCTGGATAATTGAATGCGAGGGAGATCTTTTTCTCTTCATGAACTTTTGCTTCCCCTGGTAAAAGGAGCTGTTCTCAGGCTCTGAACATGCATTGTAGCAAAAGATAAAAGTGTGTAAAGGTCCTTTTTTTAATTCTGTTGAAAATTATTGTCGTGGTTTAGGCCGTAAATCAGCCACGCAGTTTGCTACATGGAGAATCGAAAGAATGCAACTCCCACAGGTT
>JANRGW010042052.1:0-45812 GCA_024733675.1 Psilopsiagon aymara
AAGGCTGCTATGAGGTCTCCACGCAGCCTTCTCTTCTCCAGGCTGAACAGCCCCAACTTTCTCATCCTATCTTCACAGACTTGCAAACAGCATGAAAAATACGTAGGTTAAATGTAGCAATTCTGGAGATGCTACAGATCAGCCTTATTTTCCAAGAGGAACGCAAACCACATGTTTGTGGTATATGCAAAAAATAGCACTTATAAAGTAAACGTTGTTTTGGTGAGCGATAGTTTATCACACACCGTTTATCACTCTAGGAGCGCATCCAGGTCATTACGGAGGTGATGTTTGCTTCCTCAGCAATACTGCTTTCTGTGTATATTTCAAAGACAAAAATAATTTTCTTGCTGGGCTTCTCCCAGTTAGACAAACAAAAACTTATATTATGGATATTGGATCAGAAATGTAATTGCCAATCTTTGGTGAATTTCCTCCAATTACAGTTAATGCATAGCTTTGTAATTACATAAGGCCAGAATTCTAGGCAAAATATAGAAACTTAGAGAAAAAATCCAAGATATAATGAAGTTTCTGTAATTTCAGAATTCATGCTTTCATTTGCAGTACTGAAGTCTCCTGCTGAAAAAATCCTTAGTACCTCTCACATTAGTAAGACAGAAATCAGACCCCTTCTTGGACATTTACACTATAAAATACATAATTCTTAACATTGTTCCTTAAGGGTAGATTAAACTGGTGATATAATTTTTTAATTTATTATTTTCTTAGATTAAATAATTTTCTTACTTGACAATTTTTGACTAGATTATGATGTTTTGAGAGGTTAATCTTTGGACTTCACAATTAATTTTTGCACTGAACAGCCACCTTTTTACTTAGTTTTTACTGTAGGAGGGGTGTAATCTGGAGTCACTGTGGCAAGATGTAAGATGCAGTATCGTTTAAGGAATCATTTTCTTCATTTCTCAGATGGACAAATTAAAGCTGTACATAAAGTATAATAATACCAAAGAATTCGTACTAATCCCTTATGTGAAAGTTTGGAATTTGGTGGAAGTTTAAAGATTAGTATTTCTAAAGAAAGAATGAGAAGGACCATACTTTGGGACAGAATAATAAGAAAGAAAATTCTTATTTAGGTCGCTGTCACTCATATTGTCACCTTTAAACTTGAGAACACTATTGTTCTATGTATAAGGAAACAATAATCTTAATTTTTCCTTTTAACTCTTTTTTCTTACTGTGATATAAAGTGTAATAGCTGTCACATTTGTAAGGGTCCTACTTAAAAGGCTGGTGAAAGCTAGATGCTCACTGAAAAGAATGTCTGTAGCTACTCTTCCATTACAGACCTTTAAGACAGACAGCTATTCTTACCTGAATAGATATTTTGCTATCCCTTTATGGATCCTATTTTTAAATCACTTATTTAAACTGTGGTTTAATTGTGTTTTATTCTTAGTTTATTTTAGTATTCACTGTGAATGGCCTTATTTTCTGTTATCTCTTTTTACAATATCTTCACTTTGTATGATACAGTCCTCCTATTTTCATATTTAATTTCTCAAAGTTTTCACCTCTCAGTTCATGTGTGTGGTAGTTTATAAGTAAAAGTGGCTAAAGGAAATTTCGCATGAATTTCACCTTTTCTATTATTCTGCTCATTTTTTCCACAGCTTTTTGTACCATTCTTTCACTAAAAATACATAGATATGATTTTAAAGCTGTGCCATTCATGCTACTGCTCTGAAATACAAATCATGTTTGCATTGCAAGATCATATAGTTATCATGCAAATACATGATTCCTTTTTTTAACCATACATTTTTTCCTCCTTTTCCTAACTTCAAAATTAGTTTTTTCTGTATAAAGCTGTTATCAATGACTCCCTTAAGCTTACTGGTGCAGCTTGGGAGAAGAATAGACTTTCTGCCAGGGACTGGAGAAAGAGAACTCTAATCTTTTACCTTTACCCAGCACACTAGATTTTGAACAGGTGTAATTTCCAGTGTAAACAGGGAATTTTATCATGTTTGTGGAACACTGCTTCTTTTGTTATCCTTTCAGTACAGAAAACAATTCTTTATAGATGAAGCATATGTGTGTATAATACATTCTAAATTAGAAATTACAAAAGACAAAATAATGAGTTGAGATGCTGCAGATTTAAGGCTGCAGTATTAACCTCACCTCAAAGGAAAAATAGTTTGACTCTTCCACTGTGTCCTAAAACATATTTTGAACTTATCTTTGAAATGTCAGGCTTTGAAGCTGAACAATCTAGTTAGTGATTTCTGTTAAGTATCTGGAAATGGTAATGCAAAAGATTCTGAAGGGCAGAAGAGAGGAAGGAAGGTTTACTAAACCCAGTGTTGCTGTAATCCATAGAACATCTGGTTCCAAACATTGTCCAACATAAACAATTAAAGATGAGGGATTTAGAGATTTACCTGTCTACTGGCCTTTAATTACTCACCTGCAAAGTAGGCTCCTCAGTGCTTAATGATGTATTGCTATCTAATTCATAGGATATGAGAGAATATTGTTTTCTCTCCTTCAATTAAGTTATTCAATTGACTCTACAGAATTTGTATGATTACAGTTCATTAAAGAGGAATAATTTACACTTTACTAATACATTCAGCGATGGTTTACAATGGCATTAAATAAAATGTTGCTCCTTTAAGTGAATTATCAAAAAGAACCAAATCAAAAGGCAAAAGAAATGGGGAAAAGTAAATAAAATTATACCTCATGGAAAGAGAAAGCTCTTGATGAAAAGAAAATAAATTTTTGATTCATGACAACTAGCTGAATAGGAAAACACACTAGAATGAGATGAATCAGAATACCCTAGGCAAAATAGCAAAACGTCCATCTGAAAGCATGTACTCCTTGAAGAAGAAAACTGTACTGAAATCAAGAAGCAAGATAAAGAACTGTGAGAATCAAAGCACGTATTAAGTATGTTCAAATCAACTTACAGAACAGAGTTCCTAACTCACAAACAAGCGCATTTGTCATTTATCAAAGTGCTCAACAAATATGGCAATTTTTTTTTTTTTGTGGAAACTTTAAAGCCCAAAATAATGCATGTACGGCAGAAAGATAAATATGTGCCCATTCCCCAGCAGAATTTCACTTGACTTCCAAAGATAACAACTTGACTGGAAAACTGATTGGATGCAGAACTAAACTCTTTTTTTTTCTTCTCTAGAATTAGCACACGATAAAATACTGTCAAACCACAGAGACACCTAGGGTTGTAATCGTATAATCTAATTTCTGTTCTTCTGAACAATTGAATAATCTAATTTCAATTGGATTCAATTAATAATTCAGCCTGGAGAAGAGAAGGCTGCGTGGAGACCTCATAGCAGCCTTCCGGTATCTGGAGGGGCCTTATAAGGATGGTGGGGAGGGACTCTTTATTAGGGACTGTAGTGATAGGACAGCGAGTAATGGGTTAAACAGGGGAAGTTTAGATTGGATATTAGGAAGAAATTCTTTAATGTAAGGGTGGTGGGGCACTGGAATGGGTTGCCCAGGGAATTTGTGAATGCACTGTTCAAAGCCACGTTGGACATAGCCTTGGGAGATATGGTTTAGTGTGAGGTGTCCCTGCCCATGGCACGGGGGTTGGAACTGGATTTTCTTAAGGTCCTTTCCAACCTTAACTATTCTAGAATTCTATGATTTTAATTTCAGTAGTTCTTCTACTTCCACTGCAGTCATGTGAAAACATTAAGCTGGCATACAAGCTCTTCAGGACTTTAAAGTATACACATCACATTATTAATCAAGTACAAAAAAAATATGCTTTTCACTGCAATGTCATTTATAATATAATTGCTTCTTAGCTCACCCTCTGTTGTTAATTCTAAATGGATGTTGTCAAATTACCAAGTGCATATTTTTGACAGTATAACCTGTTGCTATTATACACTAATGTATATAACATTTGTTAATGAAGTGTTAAATATCCAGAGCTGCCAACTTCTTGATCCAAGGGAATATGAACTCTGTGAAATAGATGTGATACACAACTACATCGAAAAAAGTTTACTGATCTATGCTTGAATGCATTTTAATATAAACCAAATGTATCCTTCTAATTAAGATATCAAAATAATCTAAAAATCCCGATACTGGCTTTGGTAATATCTTGGCTTCCATCTCTCTATATTAATTCCTATAAACTGTTAATCCTCTTTCTTTAGTACCCAATCCTCCAAAGTGCTGCACGCTACATAGCAAGACTCTGCAGCCTTTTCTTTGTTCCTTGATAGTAATAGCATTCAACACTTTGTAAGCTCATGTCTTGAATAATCAAACTTATTGATATCAGTAACCTTATTCAATATTTAAAATTGCAGTTTAGAAATGTACTCATTTTTCATGTGAAGAAAGGAATCTGATGAAAGTCTACAGGGCAGTGATGTGCCTCAGAAATCGTTCTACTGAAATGAATTACTTTTTTGACTGAGTAACTTCAGAAGGCATTCACATCAATATGGTTTATAACATGTGGAAAGCAAAATTGACAAGAATTCTTTGGAAAATAGAAGCAGTACTTCCTCACTACTTCATAAACACTGAAATACACATTCTTTTACTTAAAGATGAGGGAAGGGGTTGATACATTCCTTGCCATCCAGCTTTTTTAAAAGAATAAATCTCACTGAAAAGCACAGAGATGCAAAGGTATTAAATGTAAAAGGAAAGGACATTGTTGAGTTTGGACTGTACTGTCATAGAAATGGAGGAGCACATTAGGATAAGCTCTACTGTATACTACTTTCAGTAGGTGTCCTTTCTAGGAGATTGCTTAACTCAGCCCATTTAACAACCTGTTCCTTGCCTTTGCTTTTGAAAACGCATTGACATTTGCCCTTCTTATTTCTGAAAGCAGCCACACAAATCCAATAGACTGGGTCCAAGTATGGAAAACAGCAGTGTCATAAAGCTTAATTTCAATAACAAGCTTCAGCAGCTCAGAAAATGCATACTCTTCATTCCTCTTACAAAGGAAAGAAGTATCATTTAGCCTCTAACAAGGAAAGAGGTAATGAGTTAAAGATTTAGTGCTTGTGTTTATAGGAGGCCTGTGGGAAATTACCAACTGGGGCAAAGTTCTTTCTTGTTTGATTATTTTTTGAAGTTTTTTACCATCACATTTGAAAGTAAATATCTAAATTTATTGAAAACAGATCACTGTCAACTGTCTTTACTAAGAAAAGCGAAAGAATCTCCCCAGTGAACGTTATAAACATATCTTCATTCAGTAAAATATAAAAAAATGTTGTTTTCAAAATTTGTAAAACTATTATTACCTTTTCCCCTTTTATTCTTCCACACAATAAGAATGGAGCCTTTTTCCACTCTTACGATATACTTCTCTTTAATAGAGACTAATGTTCCTTGTAAAGGTCAGTGTCATTCCAACAGAAGAAATGAGGTCTGGAATATAGCTAAACTGAGAGTAGACCCTAATTTGCAGAGATCTAACTTTGTGTTTGGTTCCTAGATTACTGATTCCCAAACAGTGACAAAATGGGCTAGACTCATTTCTGCTTTATTCCCACATCATGAGGCAGGAAGGAAGCAAGCAGCAGGTGTGGGACAAGTCAGACTTTATTTCTCCTTTGCCAGCCTGATTCCAGCACAACACACTGCAGTAACTCCTCTGGCCCTTGCAGCTTGCATTCCAAACAGTTCTGGTTCTCCTGCCTTTTATCTCTAGCAAGGACTGAAGGAATAGGATTCAGGAGGAATGTCAGCAGTGAATCTTGCTCCAAAAAGGCTGAAAGCCTCTTCATTCAGTTGCAGTCACTGAGAGGCTTGAGTAGTTGTCACTTTTACTAGTTTTAAGAATAAATAAATGCCTGTAATTCTTTGTTCTCCATGACCACTGAGTGTTTTGTGGAACAAAAGCTCTCTGTGCATTTGATAGGTTATCTAGCAAAACAACAGCTCTCTCTCACAATGTCTTAAAAAAACAATTCATCACTTTTTTGGGATGAGTTATGTAAAATGGTCAAATAATTGAGAATTATGGCAGTTACAGGAATGCAAGATCTATGAAGGAAGGAAAAAAAATAATCCATTTAAACCCTTACAATACAATCTTTAACTGTAAAAAATTGGGCAGGTACATATGCTTTAGCTATGTTATTGAAAAGCACAGTTTCAAGAAGTATTATTGCACTTTTCCATTTATCTTTCAACTGGGCCTGTATCTCATTATTATTTCTACCCACGAGTCATAGCATTTCTACATTTTTCTACTTAGATTGACGTATCTCACACCTATCTTTCCTATGCGTTTCCACAGTCTCTTTTAAATAGTATATAGGCTTATACCATCACTCCAAATTCTACAATTCAAAGCTACTGGAGCTCCTTTCCTGCAGGCACATTCTAAGATGTGTTGTAATAATTCTACATTACAGCTTCCTGGTTTATATATATATATATACTTATTAATTTCTGAACAGCTAAATAGCATTCATTTATAAACAGGCCTTTCAGCCAGTCATTAGTTTTTATACAAAATATTACACTGGATTGTTTCAAACTGATTCTCCTCTTCCTAACCAATATAGAAACATAAATAAGCCTTTGGTTAAAAGAACAGGAGGGAATTCTGGTATTTTACTCTCACTCATATGAGAATGATTGGGTTTCTTATCTATTGCTATATAGTGAAAATTAAAAGTAAAGATTTTGCAGTTAGGATAAATAACACAAACATTAAAATTTACCTCAGCTGTAGCAAAATTGTAAGTTTAACATACTGTCCCACATCTTCACACATTAGTCAGGTTTACGTACTTAATACATTTTCCCGCAGGCTATTGCAGATTTACGTTATATTCTGGTTTCCTCAAGTACTTGCTTGTCTACAAAGTACTACTGATAAAAATTATATATCAAACAAATGAGATGCATGTCAGAAACCTATAAATAATTAAGTGCTAGTATACTCATAAATATTACAGAAAAGACCAGTAAGTTCCAAAAGAGTATTTCCCTTATAACTTCTTACTTAAACTACAAGGACATGATGCTGTTTAGTAGGCTGAATTATATATATCTGGATTTATAATTAGTCCAGCTATTAACCTTTTCTCCAGTTTCTCTCTTTGATGATATACTGTACTATAAATTCCATAAGACATTACCTTGCAAAAAATATGGTTTTATATAAATGCTCCATGCATATTTTATAATCACTTTTAATTTATTTATTCTGGGTCTGATTCTTTGCAGTCTCCTACTGGTGCAGACTTACCTGTGCAAGATGGATACAAAACTAGACCAAAGCAGAACTTTCTGATCACTTAAAGCAAACATGCTTTATTTATTTCTGAATTGATATATATATTACATATTTTTGCAGTCAACCAAGATTTCTGCATCCAGATCTCTAAATGGATAAATTTTTTAAGAAGCTGAATCAGAACCTTCTACACAGGGCTGTTGACAGCCAGTAAATGGGTGCACATTAGTGCTGAATTAGCACTGTAAAACTGCAGCACTTGACAAAAGCCTGCCAGAACACGACCCAATCTGGACTATTAAAAGCGCTGCATATAATTTGTAATTTGTCATTCATTCAAAAGCCAAAAAAAAAGAGATTGAATAATCTAACTCTTCACAGAAACTTCTCTTGAAAAAGCCAAACACAATGTTGTTACACTGTAACAGGTTAAAACATATTTGCAAACAGGAGTTTAAACTCAAAACACTTGTTTTAAAGATATTTTAAACCATTACTCTGTTGCTTCATCGCTCTAACTTTCAACATGTAGGTTTATGTCGATAGGGATTTTGTAAGTCAAAACTGCCAGTACATATTTAACTATCGTAACTACCCAGCAATTATGTTTTAGCTTCTGTGTTCTCATCTAACTAGCCTTGCAATCTAGGAACTTCTGTGCATATTGGGACTTCTGCAGAAGTTAGCATTAATGAAATAGAGTTTTAAATTTCCCTAGGCTCAATCTAGACATTAAGAATGTAAATGTAAATTAGCAGAGTAGAACTAGCAGCCTTGAATACTAACACTTCCATCACATTACTTGCAGTTTAAAATGTACTAAGGAAGGGGGAGCCAGTCTTCACGTGGCACCCACAAATTGCATTTATAATTATCAGAATATTTCTGTAATTGTCTATATGCTGTAACACTGTAAGACTCAGACACCTTCTAATTACAGATTAATACTGTCTGATAAGTAATAGTTGTCCATTTCTGCTTAAAAAATAAAAAGAAAAAAGTTATAGAACAAATGTAGCCACAATATTCATATCACTTTTTCCTGGTTTGACAAATTCATTGCTTTTTCCTGGCATTCATACAGGCCTCTGCAGTATTTATTTTAATGGAGGGTGCTTTCTATGACTGGGGGGGTGTATGCTCTTTGCTTTAGTGAACTCTCCCCATCATCACTGCCAATATGTACTGATGATAAGTGAATATAAGATAAATAATATTAACCTTATTCACATGCTACTATTAGCCTCAAGCTATTGACATGGCTGGTACCAAAGTACCAATTCCAATTATAAAAACTGAGATTTGTATACGTAAGGAACTGCTCCTTTTAAAACTTTTCACAGTGATTAAACATTCATTATTGTTGTGACCAGTTATGTGATTTAATTCTTTACCCACTTGGAATGGCTGACCTCTTTCAATATATCCTGATAGGAATGACCCTAACTAGAAGACAGCAGTTCACTGGAAGGGTAATAATGATATAAACTTTTTGAAGTTCAAGTGAAGCGCTGAAAAGAGTTTTGTATTTTTTGTGTCTGTTCAGGACTATTATCTAACTGGAAGAACGGACTGAATCAATCGAAAGGCATGGTTTGTTATAGTGGTTGTGAAGGGTTTTTTATGCAAGTATTTTTACCTTGTTTTCTTTTGGCTGAGTCCTTTCGAGTATTCCCGAAGATGGAGATCCCACAACCTCTCCAGGGAACCTGTTCTAGTAATTGATGACCCCATGGTGAAAATATTTGTCCTAATATCTAGCTGATTCTCTGTGGAACTTGTATGAATAAGTATACACAGATTTTCCTGAACACCTCCGTGATAACTGCGTGAAACCTCAAAAATATTTGAGCTTTTAACTGCAATGTCTTAAGTTCCTGTCTCAAAAAAAAAAAAAAGAACATTAATCAGTTTCACAGTGTATTTTTGACTTGAAGATTTACTGGGAGTCATGATAGATTTTGATAACCAATATAAAACAGGAAGAAAAATAGGGTCCAATTTTCAAATCCAAAATTCTCTATTTCCTCCAGCGTAAGCAGTATTAATGGGTAAAGATATTTAAGACAATTTTTTACACTGGCTTTCAGAATTTTCTATAAATATTCCAGAAATTTGCCTATAGAGCATGTCCTAAGTTTGGGTTGTGGTTTTTGTAGGGATTTTTTTTTTGTTGCTGTTTTTGGATTTGGTTTTGTTGTTTTTTTTTTTTTTTTTTCTTTTTTTAAATCTCACAGATGATATATTTTTAGCACAGTTTCCTTTTTATGTCTCTTATTAATGTTTTGACAGTTTTGACCTCAGTATTGAAGACAATTCAGTGTTTTCCTCTCAAGTGAATTCTGGGTACAGGTTTTGAACTTGCTAATGAATGGTAGAAAATCAGCACCATGTGGCTCTAGGGCATGAATTTTATTACAGTTTCTTACTAAACTGATGCTGAACAGGAAAATTCAAGGCATCACAATTTCCAGTAAGATGTCTCTTAAAAATCATTTGGTTTAAAAGCATTTGACATCATTTAAAAGACATTTTTTGCAAGCTTGCCTCCTAGGAAGCACTTGGGAGCCTAAGTAAAATTTGACTGTTTATGTTTTAAAGCACTTTTAATGCAAGAAATCTGTGTATAATTACCTCTAATTAGTCATCTCTTCCACTGAGATTTATACTAAGCATTTAGTTTTCCTCTTCTCTACGCAGCTATATCCCTGGCTTCTAGGACTGTCTGACAAGCTGATCTCTGGATGAGATTTCAAATTTGTCTGATTCCATTTTACCTGTTGCTTTAGGATATTTCTTAATGAGGCCAGAGTTGCTTCATGTCTAATTAGCCTGAAGAGATTAAGATATTTAGGTCTTGGTTTTGTATATTTTCCTGAGGGAAAAGTAAATACATGAACAACAGAGATCAGCAGAAATACAAGAAGGAAGAAAAGCAGTAGGAACACAGGGGAGTATTATGTAATAAATGGGAAAAGGAAAAAGGCAGAAGCAGGTTGGGGATATGATCCATTATACAGTATGCTTTCAAATGTTTCAAAAAATACTGCACTGCACTAAGTCCAGATTCCTCTGTAACACAATAACTATGTCATTTTCAGAGGAACCTGAAGTGAAATATGGAAGGGGCTTTATATCTTTATATTTGAAAAAAGATCTTCATTATTATTTCCTTCCCATGAAATAAATTACATAGTAGGCTAAGCATGAAGTTGATGAAATGGATCCAAAATACTCTACGCAACATGACTTTGTTTCTTATGTTCCTTATCTTTGTTGGTATCTGTGTCAGCTTTCAGTACAGTGAGAAGGTTTACTAGTACTTAATTTAGGAAAGAAATGATCCTTGCTATTTTGAAGTTTAATTTCTCTTAAAAAGTGTTTTACTTTGGTTGCACTCTAAGAGGCAAGCTGATAGACTCAAACCTCTTCTAGCATGTATCCATATTCAGGAATAAATATTTTCATTGACTATTTCTCAACAAACAGTTTTGTTAGTCATCTTGCGTAGCAAAAGGTTTGGGTTTTTGGGTTTTTTTTAAATCTTCTAATTTTAGATGCACATTTCTGCAGTACCAAAGGACTTCCCCCTGAAAGCAGGAATGCATTTCAGCTGGTCTTCTCATATCTCCAGCTCTTTTCAGTTATCCGGAAGTGCACCTAGTCATATATTTTACATGTTTATTTCATGTGTTTGTGTTTTTTTAATTCTTCTTTAAGAACAAAAAAAAAAAAAAAAAAAAAGACCCTTTTAAGATTTTTTTCCCTTTTCTTTCTTGACCTAGAATTCATTTCTATTCGGGTCTTGAATGGAAGCTGAGAATACAACTGATCTGTTTGGAGGGTTCTGGGATTCAAACCCAAACAATGAAGAAAATATTTCTCCGTGTCAATTGGAAATGGATTTTTGTTTTCAGTTTATCAAAAGAAAGCCAAGAGTTTAATTTTAAACTACATGTTTTATCTTAATGGTTATTATTTCTTATAATTAATTTAAGGAAAAGGAAATATCTAGTATGTTAGCTAGACATCAGCTACCATCACCAGGTAAGGCTTACTGGGGAAGAATCGCTACTGGTGACAGGAGCATTAGCACCACCTTGTGTTCACGAGATAGGAAAATATGTAACACCCCTCTGCAGCCATTAAAAATGTGACACGTTTTTGGTCTCTCTATTGCATATTGACGAGGGAGCCACATTTGTGCAAAAGGTGTATATTTGTTTGGAGCCATACGTTTAGAAGAATCGATTCATCCAGATAGATGGGAAATTATCAGGAAACAAGTCTGCAGTTTTGGTTAATGTGCAGTGGTCATAATATATAAACAGCCTAAATGTTGTCAAGAGTCCTCGAAAGCACCTGGAAACAACATAGTTTATAGGTGAATTTTGAAAGAAGAGTTGCAGTTACTTACAGAAGTTCTTTCTGAATGGGAGAGATAACACTATAAAAACTATGAAAGTCTTTGAAAATTTAAAAGGTGAGCAAAGGACACGGGCATCATGCAGTGATGGAAAGCCCTGAAGAGAGAGTATCGTTTGTATTAATTTTTTCATAACCTGTGAACATGACACAAGGCAGCTTTGCTGTCTTCAGTCTGTTGTATTGTAGAAGATGTTCTGTAAACAAACCTATTTCGGGTACATTTGTCACCAAGATGACTATCAAAATACATCAGTTTTCATTTCTTTTTCAAAAGTATCATCCTCTCTTTAGTCATCTTCTTTGTTATGGGGGCACAATTTGTGAAAAATGGTATCCCATCCAAAATTGCAGTTACTTAGCCCTCTCTTAGCTCTACTACATGATCAGAGATTCATAGAACAGTTAAGAGTTGGAAAGGACCTTAAGACCATTTAGTTCCACCACCACCACCCCCCTCACCATGGGCAGGGACACCTCCCACTAAACCATGCCACCCAAGGCTCTGTCCAACCCAGCCCTGAACACCGCCAGAGATGGAGCATTCACAACTTCCCTGGGCAACCCATTCCAGTGCCTCACCACCCTTACAGTAAAGAATTTCTTCCTCATATCCAATCTAAACTTCCCCTGTTTAAGTTTGAACCCGTGCATGGTAGAAAGTTGGGCAAAACTTGTTCTTGCTGGGAGCTGGTAATTGTACAGGTAGTGCAATTTCACATACTTTTTTAATACTTGTGTATATTTAGCTGAGCTTCACAAAATTCAGCTCTTCTCAGTGAGAGGGAAGTAGAAGAACAATTTTCCCTACTTTCTGGACATTTCTTTTGGTCCAGAAAGTAAAAACTTCTGACTGTCATTTCATCCCTCATTTTCTCCTTCCTAATCTCTTACAAATTGGGACTGCCCAGACTAAGGGCAAGACTGTGCCTTTGGGTCACTTGAGTGGAATGTATCAATTTCCTGTTAATAGGAAAAGAGCTAGGAAAAAAAAAAAAATGACATAATATATTCATAACTTTAAAAAATGATCCTGATTCTCCTTTACATTTCAGTTTGTGTAATAAGCTGCACCTTGTCAAAGAAAGTACACATCAGGTACAGCTAGGTTTGTGTTACTGTGTTTTGATCCTGTTTTACATCCACACCTCAGATGCACCTACATCAGACTCATGTAAGGTATCATTTTAAAAAATGGAAACATTCCAAAACTGCTGTGCGCAGCTAGGAATGATGGATTGGTCTCCTCAGCTCTTATCAAGTATGAACAACTGGGTTTGGAAAATAATTTAACCTTTTGCAGTACGGTTGGAATCCCATGTTAATGTACACAAGAACTTCCTCAGTGGTGTCCTTCTGGAGTCTGACAAGGTCTCAAATGTCCTTGGAACTTTTTTTGCCTGTCACTAAGGGGCAGGGCAATGTTATTAGTGCTACTCATTACCTTCTGTCACTTGCTGGCAGACAGCTGGGATCTCCATGCCCTTCATATATGTGTTGTTTCCTACCAGTATTAAGAGACTTACTGTACATATTTCACCTCCTTTTTGAAACAGTTTTCCTTCAGTCTGCTGAGAACACAAAAAAAAAAACCCGAAGAGAACCTTTGTATTTCAATGTGTTAGAAAGCATAGTCAGTGCTGGGATCTGGCTGATTTCCTGCCTCTGTGTTTTGAAGCATGTTAACTGTATGAAAGAATAATTTCCATAAACTGCACACCAACAACCCACTTCAATTTTTTAGGGAAGTGTTTTATCCTACCTTACAGCTGTCCAGGAAGCATTCTTGTAAAGCACGAAAATTCCCCAAAATTCCACCAAATTTTTGACTACTTCATCTGATTCAAAGAGGCAAAAGGAGAAGCTTTAGCAACATTCTCAAAAGCACAGGCTGACAGAGCTCTGGTAAGTGTGGTGATGCCCTGCCCCAGGTGGGTTGAATAGATTCTGTCTAGCAGTGAGACCAGCAGCTGTGCCTCAGGTCTCAATGGAGATGGTTACAATGCAGGCAGCAATCTCTGCTCCCGCAGGAGGCAAGGGAATAATTTAAAACTAATGCTTCAGCATAACTTAGTTACCCGTTAAAGACAATGAATCACTCAGAAGGCTCTTCTGAACTTGAGCTAGCCAAAAGGTGTCAAGTCCTTAGCATCAGTACTGTGTTGACTAGTATTGCAGTTGTGCACTAGAGATACTACCCTTTGCTACTTATAAAAGAAATCGTTAGTGCAGGGAGCTGCAGTTCTGTATAAACCTACATTGGTTCTCACTCAAGAAAATTCCATTAGCCACTAGTTATTTAGTAGTATTTTATCTACCACTTCCTCCTAAGCCAGTTCAGCATACTAGGTTGAGAAATCTGATAGTCAGGTTTGGTTTTGCTCAATGCACTTCTGGTACATTTAGGTTTGATGTGTTTAAGGGCTCTTGTTGCCACTTACTAGCATCTTTGTTCTGATTCTTGGAAAAAAAATTGTATCTATATCTGTTCCTTCTATTGGGGTGGCTCCTCTAAAAGAAATACTCTCATTACTCAGCGGGTCTCATCTTGCATTGGAATCTGCTCCCAGTTCTGTTGGAACATGCATAGAATATACGTCAAGTTTCACACCTTCCCATCTGTCTTCTCATGGACGAATACGTACTATCTGCATGGTACTCCAAGCACACCTTTCTGGTTTCTCAAACCCCAACTTACCAGGAAGCATGCCACGGGTATCCAAAATTGTCATATACACCAGATAGTCCACTTGGTGTCTGGCAATAATTTTCCACTATTGAGTTTATCAGGTTCAGCTCATTTATCTCGGCAGTGGCTGAAGAGACAAAGGTAGGATTCAGTATCTACCTCTAGTAGTTATCTTTTTATGTCTTCCCTTGATGAGGCTACCACGCTTTTATGACTACTATATGTTAATGGCTACAATAGGAAACCCCATAGCATTCCAAGCAGAAGCATTAATAATGATGTGTGATCTTTGTCTGCTAATAGCAAGGAATATTTCCTTGACTATGGAAGTATCTTAAAACCTGGAATCTAGACCAGTCAGCTACCTTGGTTTATGATTTTGTGACTAACACAGCAATTTTATCCAGGATATTTTTCTTTTTTATTTTTGCATTTGAACTATTTCCATGCTCAGCCTGCGGTATCTATTTTTTTTGTATTGATGAAAAGCAAATGTTAAACCCTATCCAGAGAGTGAAGAAACCCAAACAACCACATCTCCTGGGAGGGAAAATTTATTCTTTACTCTAGGCTCAGAACAGTTCATGACTGATCCACACTGCTGAAGAATGATTCTTCCTACCAGGACTAAGTCACAGATCTTTGAGATAAACTTTTGAGAGAGGACTGTTCTGTTTTTACATTAGGTATTTTTAGATTGAGTTTGTGGTTAAGTTTAACAGCTTGAAGATTCATGAGAAACGGGTCTAGTTTGTTACTTCTGGCCTTCCTAAGAAAGTAATGTATAACCAGTAGTTCAAGACTTTGCTTCTGCTGCATAGAATGCATTTAATCCAAGGAAGATAGAACAGACTTCCTAAAGGACTCTATATTTACCTCAGGATCTTTACAGCTGTGCTTTCTTTAGGGAGAGGCAGATTTAGATTTCCGGAGTACTGCTGAAAGGAGATTTCATTCTGAAGAACTAGACCAACTTCTTATCTTAGTGTCTTTAGAAATCCATAGCATAGAAGGAAATAAATACCTGAGGTCTAGAAAGAAGAAGATACAAAGTCAGTACCTTCTCGTCCACCTAAGCAGCAGTTCTGATACTAGATTTGTAAACTTTTATCACTTTTGTGGTTTTTCATCCCTCTTTTCATCTTCTCATCCTTTGTTTTTCAAAGATGGCTTTGGAATTACTGAAATCTCACAACATTTTTCAGACTCCAGTTGCAGACTACAGAAACTGGGGAGACATACCTCCATTGTTTTACATTTATGCAGATACCGATACACCTGGCTTTGGAAAGGGAGTTGTATTTTGTGCCAGTGCCTTCATCACCTTTGCAGGGCTGTTCAGTGAGAATTTTCTTTTTATCCTTCGCTCCCTGCAGAGTGCCCACATTGGCAGGAAAGAAAGCACCTATGCATTTGTTTACCTGAAGAACCAACAAAAAAATGACTCCATAAGTATTTTTTCATAGGCACCTGAGTTTTATTTTTGACAGAGCATGCTCAGGGTGGGGTCGGCTCAAAGGGCAAATATTAAAAATGACAGAAAAGTTCTGTATTGGCATCAGTGTATTAGAATTACAGATAGTCTTACCTAATTTACTTATTAATACACTGCAAGCTATAAGATAAGCAAATATGCATCTATTTTTTACATAGGAGCCAGTTCATAAGCTGGTTTTTATCCTGAAGATGTTTTTTTCCCAAATACTTATGTAAACAGCATAAACTGTCTAAATGAAGTATGTCCTGGGGCACGACAGTTAAGAGAAACTTGACTTAAGGTAGTCTATGCAGAAACTTATGAAGAAGTTAACAGGAACCATGAATTACACATTTTTTTTCCAGCTTGCTCCTGCTGATGAAGGGAGAGGGTAAATAATGTAAACAACCACAGTGATTTCAAGGACTGCATAGATTTGTGCGTGCAGTATGCATGTAAACTGTAACTGGGATGGAGTTGAACTGATGAGCTGGGTCCACCCTTAGAGGCACACCGCTGCGAGTCCCGGGGATTCTTAAGCACAATCAAATCTTTACTAATAACTGCAGATGCAGATTTAGCTGTTATGAAAAAGCAGGCTGTAATCACCTTTACGCCTTTGCATGTCCTCTTGAGGATACACAGTGTATAGATGATGGAATTATAGCGATCATCACCAGAAGATGAAGCTCCCCTGCATCAACCTCGGGACTCTTACTGGAGGTGGCCACGGGAGATCCCGCGTTAATAAGCTCAGCTCGTGAAAGGAAAGCGCTTGAAGCACCAGCTATAAATTAACGGCAGTCTCCCAAAGCCTTGATTCCGCTACCAGCCTCACTTCCTCGGCAAGGTAAATTATTTAGAGGGAGGTGTTCTGCGTTATTTCCAAACGCAGAGGGCTGCTGCTGGGTTTATCCTTCCTTTCCTATGCGTGTCAGGAGCCGCTGGCCGCCGCAGGTGGCCAAACCCCGCGGGTCAGGGGCAGCTTCCCTCCCTCCAGCGGGCGCAGCCGCCTCTCCTCACTGCCCCGGCCGCTTCTCCAGCCCTGCCGAAACCTTCCCGTCCTGGCACCCCCCGGTTCGCATCCCCTCGCAGCGGCGGTCGGTGCGCGCCGACCCGAGGCGCGGCGCTCGGTAACGCGCCTGCGCAGCTCTGCCGGGCATGCTCATTAACGGCGAAGGAGCCGAAAAGGGGAGGAAAAAAAAAAAAAAAAAAAAAGAAAGAAAAAGAGAGGAAAAAAAAAAAAAAAAAAAAAGCACCACCAAACCCTGGGCGCGAGCGGCGCCGCTGACAGAAACCGCCGGAGAGGAGCGGCGGCAGCGCAGCAGCGGGGCTGCGCCGAGCCCGGCCCCGTTCCTCTCACGCCTTGGCTTCTCGCAGCCTGGCGCGCCGCCGCCGTTAGCTGCGGGTCGAGCCGCAGCAGCAGGAGCCGGCGCCGTCCCCTCAACGGGGCGGAGGGGCCGGGGCGGGCTGCAGGGGAGCCGCGAGGCGCCGGCAATGTGGATTTATATTCGCCCGCGCCGCAGCCGCCGGGGAGCGGGGCGCGGGCACCGCACCTAGAGGCGATGGGACAAACCGTCGGCGGGGCTGAGCCGGGGCGCTGCTGAAAGTTCAGCCGGTGGCCGCGCTCGGTAAGTTTGCTGGGGTAAGCGGGAGCGGCGCCGCGGGCGCCCGAACTTCGCTTCTCACGGGCGGTGGCCGCGCCGGGGTGGTGCGGGGTGTGTCCGGCCCCGCCGGGGTGCCCTGCCCCGCCGGAGCGGGAGCTGCCGGGCGCTCGCAGGGGTGTTTTGTGGATGTCGCCGGGGTGTGTACGTGCGGCTGCATGTGTGCGGGAGGCGGCTCTGCGGAGGATGCGGGCTCTTCGCGGGCTGAGGCACCGGCTGCCCTCGCACCAGCAGCGGGGCTCGTTCGCCCGCGGTTGCAGCACGCTCGGCGCGGTTCAGCGAGTGGGCAGGGACGGGCTGGCGCGGCGCGGGGCTTTGCCCGTCCGGGCGGGATGGTGGTGCCCGGCCCCGCGGAGATGAAGCGGGGCGGCGGCCCCGGCTTGTGTGCGCGGGTCTCCGCGGGGAAAGGCGGGGCGCGCTGCCGGGAGCCGCCGCCCGCTTCCCCTTCACTCCCGTCCCCGCGGGGTGCCCCGGTGCGGCGCTCGGCTCCTGCTCCCTCCCCGCGGAACGCCGCATCTCCGGTGCGCGCCGCGCTAAGGCGGCTCTGCCGGGGCAGCCCACCGCGCTCCCTCGCGCCGGTGCATGGTGCTGCCTTCTTCCTGATCGATTCTCAGGTGTAATCTCTGAAACGTGCGTCTCGCGTATTCTCCGTGTGCTGGCTGTGGGCTCCGGCAGTCTCCAGTTTCAGGCGAGGCGAGCTGCTGCTTTCAACTGTTTTTATTTTATTTTTTCCCGAAATACGGTACAGCCGTAGCTCGAGACTGACTGCAGGCTTGGCTGGTGAATGCTTAGACTGGAGATTGATACGATTGTGGTACGTAGGGAGGTCCCTGTTTCTCGGGTGTTAACTGTACAGTCTTGCCGTGTTAAACGCAAACGCGTTTACCTTAGCAGGTATAGGGTTTGCTTGTTCTAATCCTCAAATCAAAGGCAAGAACTTCTGCAACCCCCCCCCCCCCCATTCTATAGCTTAAACATATACTGTCTTTTCCAACTGTATAACTATCTTAGTAATAGTCGTTCATTGATTGTGCTCATAATATCCAAAGGTTGTAGATACCCATCTTGATTGCACTGATGCTTCTCTGATAATTAACGAGTCAGATACACTGTACTGTGGAAATAAACACCAGCTGTCCGTGTGGTGGGGCAAGCATCTCAAACATCTACTACATCTCCAAATGTTTTTGCAGTAACAAAACCCACCACTTCCAGTGCCTGTCTTTTCGCTGTTAATTGTGAAGCTTAACATAGAGCAGTTTGATATTTGATGTATGGGTGTTGTAGAGAATACTTTGTGAATCACAAATAGGATGATACACTGTAGTACGGAAAGAGCTGTCTGAAGCTGAGGCTCAGCCCAATAGTTTTCTTCCTTTCCTGTCCACAGTTTCTTTTCAAAGCTGTTTTGTGCATGACATGTAATGCGATGGGCTAATTTCAAAATATTTCTCAGATGCAATACAGACTTGTTAATAAGCTAATTGCTCTTTTCCCTACAGATAGCATATATCAATAATACAAAATCGGTAGAAGTTAATGTATTTTTAATGCATCTGTGTGTTCTGAGGATTTTGGCTTGTTTCAGGAACTCAAATCTTTTAACAGCTTGGGGATTCAGGAACCTTTGTGGGTGTTGCCTTTCTTTTGTTACATCACAGTTTTGTTTCAAGGTGTGATTACAAGTTTTCTGAATAGCACATTCACAGTAGTTTTTGTTCTTTGCCTCTCTGATCTTTAAAAAAATCCAAGAGAACTGCACTACAGATACTTAAATATTTCTTTGAAAGTGAAAAATTTCTTCAATTTACCAAATTTTAAAAATCTACATGTCACCAAAAAAAGAAAATTCTTATTAAAAGCAACTCTTAAGAATGTGGGAATGCTGATTACTACTCAACATCTCGAATAGTCAGATGTGGAAGTAAATGAACATATTGTATTGATGGCTTATGTATGAAAAAGCCATTGAAGTGTATTCAGAGTTCCATAAAAGCAATGTTATGTGAGAAAAGATGTAGCAAAGAAAATCTATTATTACTCATTTGATGTGGCATTGTAATTTAAAATGGTAGGCTTTATAACTGAAGAAACAACATGGTTGGTTATACATGTGCCTGTAGTCACATATGGAGATAGGCAACATTTTTGCTCTGCAGTAATGGTTTAGGAATAGGTAAGTGTGTACTTCTTTTCCTTGAGGTAGGAGGTTCTGAGGATTGACAGTGATGTTAACTGGAGCAGGCAGGACATTACCTCCGTGTGATTCATGAGGTCTAAATGGTATTAATTTAATTTTTAAATGATCTTACTCTGAAAAATGTAACAAGAATAGTGCTGCTTAATTCATCATTATCTTAGGGCTCTGGAAAGCATGGAAAGCCATCCTCTCTATTTGGTTAGAAATATTTGTTCCCATTTTACAGATTGGGAGAATGGTGTGTCCTTTCTCTGCTTCAGTCACTGTAGTGGGACAGGTTTCAAATGTTTTAGAGACCAAATGTTAAATTGCTGATGGTGCTATGTCTACAATTCAGAAGGTTTCGATTTCTTGCTCACCGAGTTTTGTCTGTTGATCAGGTGTCAGTACAACTGAATCAATGTTCAACACCTGCAACTATAAAAACCATCAAGTCAACAAGATTTCAATGGAACTGGCTGCATCTTTCTAACACCTAACATTTTACCCAGGTGTTACTGTGTAGTCAGTCCTTGGACAATATTTTTAGGGCTGAATAAAGCTGGAAATATGCAGTGGTCTTAGTGTTATTTCTCTGAAACAGAGTCATAGGGGTCTTATGAACAGAATAAGTTATGACTCTTCTTGATGACTTACAGAAATGCATGCATTAAAAACATGAATATAAGCATTTTTTTTTCTAATGAAAACCTCTTTTTGAGAACTTCTTTCAGTAAAATATTGAGGGTCTCCAAAAATTCTAAAAAAAACCTTTACTACCTATCCAATGGACTAACCTATACTGAGGAAACAAGTCAGTTTCTTTCCTTCTGTGTTTACTGTTTAACAGAGTATTTCTGAAAACTGATTGAAAGATACTTGAGCTACTTCATTTTATTTAATACTGTTTCTCTACTACAAATTTGAACTTCACTATACTGAGTATATTATTGAAAATAAGAAACCATTTTCTTTGGTTTTACTCTGTTACACTGAACTATTTTATTTGAATTTCTCTATTTAAAATAGCAAAATCATAGATATTTTATATTTATCACTTTGGCTGAAGCTTAGTGTGAGGCTGTTGTATTGTTTTCTACAGTCTGGCATAGAATTCTCATTTCAGCATTTTAGAAAACAAGCAGTGTAAGATTGGAGGGAAAAGATAACTTCCAGTTAAATGTGTTGTCTGTAAGTATATTGAAATCAAAATGACAGTGTTGAATTGGGCTTAGCACTGGCTTGTTGCTTTGGAAGGCTTCATCCAGCAGTGCTTATTTTCTGTAGCATTAATGAGCAATTACTGCACTCTTGCAGTTCACAACCCCTTTTAAGTAGACAGTACTGCTTGTTCCAAATTACAGATGTATTTTTCTGGTTTGCCTGTGGGCTGTTGGCATTTTTGGTGCTTTGGTTTGTTTGCTTTCGTGAATGCAGAGATGTTTGATGTTTGCCTAAGGGTTTTGAGAAATGTATAAACTCCTCCCCAAGGGGTTTTAAGTATAAAGTTCTGCTTTGATACAGTATGTGTCCTGTACATCTCTTTCTGTCTGCATGGACTTCAGTCTTGAATAACTGACAACATTTTGATGTACTTCAGAGAATTCACATTTCCATTATTGAAGGGTTGGGGGTTAGATCTAAAAAGGGTTATAAGCAAGTAGTCCCTTCTGTAGCTGTTTCCGGACTGTAGGTAGATTTGGAATGCTATTTTTGATTACATTTTCCTGCAGTTGCTCTTGCATCGTTTTCTACTCTAAGGAGTAATTGCTTTATGCGTAATTTTGTTCATATGAATGTTCACAGACTGTGACATGATGTTGGGGTTGCAGAGGAGCGTGTTTTGTAGCAATGCAACTTCTGAAGGAACATCTGCTAAAAAGGAGTTCTCTTGGGACTTAAGTGGTCATTAATAAAGTACTGGCTGCAGTGTGTGCATGCAGTGTATTTGCCTCATCTACCAAAGAGGTTTGTGTTGGGTCATATTAACTGCAGAAACTTAGTAAGCATAGATGGTATATATGAATGTGACTGCATTGACTTTGAGTGCCGCCTCAGCAAGTTTGCTTGGTGACATGAAGCTGGGAGGAGTGGCTGATACCCAAGAGTGCTGTGCTTTCATTCAGAAGGATCTAGATAGGCTGAAGAGAGGGGCAAAGAGGAACCTTTTGAAATTCAACAAAGGTAAGTGCAGGGTGCTGCCCCTGGGGAGGAATAACCCAATGTGCCAGTGCAGGCTGAGGGCTGGCAGGCTGAAAAGCAGCTCTGTAGAGAGAGACTTGGGAGTCCTTGTGGGACACCAAGTTGTCCATGAACCAGCAATGTGCCCTTGTGGCCAAGAAGGCTGGTGGTGGTCTGGGCTGCATGAAGAAGAGCATAGCCAGCAGGTTATCCTCCCTCTTTACTCAGCTCTGATGAGGCTTCACTTGGTGTATACTGTGTCCAGTCCTGGTCAAGTAGGGAGACATGGAGCTCCTGGAGCAAGTCTAGCAAAGGGCTACTAGAATGATTAGGGGGTCTGAAGCACCTCTCTTGTGAGGAAAGGCTGAGGGAGTTGGTCCTGTTCAGCCTAGGGAAGAGAAAGCTCAGGGGTAATGACTGGTGGACTGACAGTGAATCCAAACCTGGGAGGTAGTTGACTGTCCTCCACTGTGTTTCCTCTTACAAGTGCTCTGGTCCCATGGAAACTGTTTCCAAAAAGTGATAAGAGCCAGCAGTGGAGTGCGGGATATGATGGGGTTTTCACATACTGGTTGGAGGAGTGAGACCTTCTGGCTCCATTTTTGTGGAATAGAAAGATTTATGGAGGTTGTCTTGCTTATCTGAAACTACACAGATATCTTTTTTTAAAAGCAAGCGGGTAAACTACTTCTCTCATAACACTTGTTCTTGTTCCAGAAAACACTTTTTCAGCTTTCTTATGTGTGATACATCTTTTCTGATTTAGCTCTGCAGCTCATTTTGTGTATGAATTCGTTTCGTACTCAAGGCATTAGCCAACTACTGGACAAGGAAGGTGTCACAGGGAAAGAAATGAATGCGGAAGCAGCGTTGCTCGTTGTGAGCTTTGAGACAGTCTTCAGTATAAGCCTTCCTGTTGTTCCTATAAGCCATCCTCAGCAGGAATATTTATTGCTCCTCATATACAAGTTTCTTCTTTCAAATTCTGTCATCCTTGTGTGTACCACTAACATAGACCCCTTTTCACCTTTGACAACCATACTGCTTTCCCACAGAGAGGTGCTTCTGGAGCCCCTTTTATACCAAATTATTTCATGCTTCAAACTACTGCTGTGTTTTTCTGACTTTGTTCTCTGCACCATTCACCAGTTTTACCTGCTTCCTCTTACTCCTACTTTTGCACAGGTCTTAGCCCTTTCTGTTCACAGTATTTGAGAACCATGTTTACAGGTCTCATTCTTCCATAATGCCTGATGTCTTTTCTAAACCACTGCAACTCGATATCCTTCACCTTCTATACGTCCAGGTTGTAGATGGCACCTATGAGCTGAGTTTCAGTTCTTTTCCTCAGTTTCTTTCCCAGCACTTTTCTCAGGGCTCCCGTTTTCATCCAGAATTTTGTCTGCTTTTCTGCAGAGCTCTGTCTCATCGTGTCGAGCGCTTCTGTTTCATGAAGGCCAGCGAATTGAAATCCACACAGTTCTGCTTTCAGCTGCTTTTTCACAACTTTGATCTTGCCCATCACCAGCTTCCCCTTATAGTCTCTCCTAGAGGTAAGCCTTTCTTCACCATCTCTTTCCTACATATTTTTATTAGATCTGAATTTGGGAAGTAAATAGACCCTTATTACATTTTTTTTTTTTTGCCATATACCAGGTTCTCCAACATGAGGTCAGTGTTAGATTGAGCTTTGGTCTTTATTTCGCGTTTCCTCTTTTTAATTAGTAATTTGGCTGCTACATGCAAATTCTATCCCACCCCTATAAAATACAGATTATTCTCTTTGATGTACTGCCCATGCAGTGCCCTCAACTAGTAAGATAGCATTTAAATGCATGCCTTAGTAAATTTTTGTTGTTTAAGTCCATGTTACTGTCTGGCTTTAAGTGATAAAAGTCTATAGGCATACAGACTGGTGGTGTTTCTTCTTCTTCCGGTATTGTGGGTGGATAGTTTGTTACAAAAGAGCAGCCCTATAGTCAGAATTTGCACCTAGGTATTTCCTAGCCTACTACATGATGGATTTTACATCATGTTGACAAACTACTTCCATCAGGAAAGGTGTCCTGTTGTTTCTTTTTGTACAAAATAGCGTTTTGGTGATTGAAGTTCTTAGGTTAATATGTGCAGACTGTCTCAGATACAGCATGTCTGCATTATTTGTTCTCTTTGTTGTTGCAAAAGATGCCTCTTGCATTTGTCCAGATGATTTGGTGTCCACAAACAGTGATGTTCCTTATCTGTGCAATGCATTTTCATGCATGGTTGGTAGAATGTGAGTGCTGCACTCTATTACAATGTAATTATAGCATTGTAACATTTGGAATTTTATCAGCCCATTAGCTGTACTGTAGATTTCCACATATTCCATACATTTCAATAAATCAGAGCCGCTGTGGACTGTATGTGTTTAAAGAATACAAGAGTTAAATCCTTGTGGTAAGCACTCAGTAAGTGAGTTGTAAGTAAGTAATAATTTGGTTATTAAAAAAATGGAGGATGTAGCATGTGAAGTTTAGTGTGGAAACTACTTTTACTGTTGTCTGTTGCTTGAACCTTGCAGTGCTATTTTGAGAACTCATATTTTGGTGATGCTTATTAAATAAAGCGTTAATTGACAGGAAGTGGGCCAGCTTCTCGCAGAAGTAGATGTATTTCCACTGGTGTGGCATATGTCACCAAATGTCGTATTTCCACCTGTGTGGAAATGCGCCATGGGTTTTATCAGTGAAGTCATATGAAGCAGTTCAGCAGAAGATTTGATCCTGATTTACTTACCTAACTAATGGTTTGAGCACAGAGTGAGAAGGAAGGGATAAGATGTCTTTCATATGAACTTGTGTAAATGTAGATGGATAGCCATCACTTCTGTGTGATGCTGCACAATTTTATTATGTGACTAAAGCAGTTTTTTATCTCTGCAGACAAACTGGAGAGAAGAATTAGTATGAACATAGTCAACTATAATTTAATTGTGCAACCTTTTAATGTCTCATTAACACACTTTATTTAAAGTTACATTGTCTTTATTAATGTTAGGTTAAATTGGCTGCTTAGATAAAGAGACTTTCAAGTCTATGAAGCACAATAATTTTACTTATGGTCAGCAACTTTAGCAGTTGCCATAAAATATATTAATCGTTTTCATTTCCACAGATTAATTTATCAGTTGATATGAAGTCAATATTAAGAAGAAATTGCATTTTAATGTTGCTCGTATTCAGTTCATAATATTTTGGTAGTTGATTATGAGTTACAAAATTGAATTTTGGCATCACAAAGTATATATGAGCAGTATTGAACTGCTGTGAGTAATTCATACTAAGGTCTCTAGAGTAGCTGCTCCGGACTATGAGAAATGGTTTTATATGTTGATGTTACCATTCCCAAATGCAAACCTGTAATGTTCGTGGGAGATTACCCAAAGTTACTGAACTTCTATTTTGAGACTTCATTTAGATACTGTATCAATAAGGTCAGTACTATTAGCAGTTGAGTAATTCTGGGTTTTTTTGCTTGGCAATATGTCTTTTTTTTTTTTTTCTTATGGTAAGCATGAAAGCTTTAGGGGTTTTTTGGTTTTATGAGGTTTTTAGGGTTCTTTTAATAAAAACTCATGGTAGAAAAGAAGGCTTTGTTTCACTCTTAACTCCAGATAAGAGAAAAATCTCTTCAGTCCATATATTGAAACTAGGAAGAAATGCTCCATTTTCTCTTCATTTTTAATTGCGTGCTTGGTTACTAGTGTCTTCTGTATAGAATAAAAATATGGTCCTTCTTTAAAGACATTATAAAGAGAGACAGGTGGGTTTAATATGCTATGTCTAATGCCATCTCTTAATCTTAGAATTGGGAATAGAACCAAAGCCAGGAATGTTTCAAAGTTTATTTCATAAGTGAATTAAGAAGGAATTGGGACTGAGAAGCACTACACTGGGAGATGTAAAATGAGAAATTCTGAAGCATTTTTTTAGATTTCTTTTTTGCCTTTTTCTGAAGAGGAAGCATTGTTTTGACATGAGCAGTGAATGAAGCAACGAAATTCTGGCCAAATTTACAGTTGTTTTTTTTTTTTTAATCAGTGCCAAACAGCATTATTTAATTGTCAAACTATTCAGGTAAAAGATTGCACAGCTCACTCCCAGCTCTATTTTTATATAGCACACAATTCAGCTTTAAAATTAATCTCCTAGGTATTAATATGGGTGTTTTATTCTTAGTACCAAATGTATTTACTGTCTTTATACGTATGTACACAAGCTCTTACCACATCTAATGCGTGGTAACCCATGTGTGGTAATCTAATGGAACTGTAGCAAGCTATAGCTTGTAAATCAGCATCACAAAAAGTATCTTCAGGTAAATGTCTCTAAGCTTCTTGAGACCTAACTGAAGAAAGCCAATCATGGAAGAATTAGAAAGTGGATATATTCTAATCCTAAAAAGTTTGAAATTACTTGGCTATTGCTGTGCAATTCTTGATCATTATAGTAAATTAAAAGAAAAAAGCAGTGTTTCTGTATGTTGTAGCATTTCTTTTTGCTGTGCAGCTGAATTGTTGAGTGAGTTTGGTTCCATTTCATTGAGTCTACTTTTTAATTTTTAAGTATTGTCCTTGAAATAATGAACAAGTGAAACCAGTGTACTTTCATGGAACCAGAGTTTAATATAGTTTTGCTTTCTCGCTAATGTCTCTATTCCGCTGATTTGAGTTACAGGATTTTCTGCCTTTGAAATTAGTGAGAATAGGATATATAGGACTATAGTGTAGCAAAGACCAGTTAAGCAATTTTGCATATAGCAGTCACTGTTCAGTTTAATTTCTTTACTGTTTTAAAGTGGTAGGTGCATGGAGTACTGTAGTACTTGGGCAGATTTTATGCAGGTTAGGAAAAGGAGGTGCAGTGTTTGCTTTGCCATCTTTGTTTGCTTGTCTTTGAAGTTCAGTTATAACCCTGGTGTTGTTATAATATATAGTAGCAGATTTTGATGTAAAAAAGTAAAAAGAAGGTACTGGTTAAAATTTTATCTTGGCACTGTGGCTAAGTGTATTCTTCAGAATCCTCTTGCATTTCATGGTGAGGAGACTGTGTTTAAATGACCAGATTACATCAATTTTTTTTTCAGTCTTCATTCATCTTTGACTATGGTTGAAACTATATAAAAATTAATTTGCTAAAAAAAAAAAATCAACTAAGATTCTTTATTGGTATGCTTAAAAATGAGTTCATGTGGATGAAGCTAGTGCCTGCCATTGGTGCCGAACTTCAGGAAAGCTGTATCTTTTTTATTGATGTTTAAGTGGTTTCTGTTTATTCAAAGGTATTTGTTTGAAAGCCCTCACACACCTTAATATTGGTGTCATATCATGTAGAAATCTCTGTATAATTTATAGCTGCAGTTAACATTATGCAGCACTGTAATGGCACTAGTATTTATACTTGACAGGAGATGTAATTTAGATGCTTCCCAGCCTTTTTGAATAGCTTGTAGGTGTTACCTGTTCTGTTACTTGACTATATTAAATGCCTTTGGTTTTACCTTAATGTACCTTTAATAAACTTAAAAACCTCATTGAGCAACAAAAAAAAAAAAAAAAAAAAAAAAAAGAAAAAAAAAATCACCAGGAATATAACTTTAGTGGAAATTGAAATATTAATATTGGTGATAGAGGGTTAATAGAATGTCAGGAAAAAATACCATCTGGAGGATGAAAATGCTTTATTTGCAAGTTCTAAATTGAGAGTAATTTCAAGGTGTTTTAAAAGCTGAAATGAGTCTCAAAATACTGGGGAGTATGCTTCCTAAAAATGCAGTATGCAACTCAGCCTTTGGTGTTACATGTAAACAGAAAATCCAAAGCACTTTCTTAAATAATAATAATGAAGCAAAGCACAGAAATTTAATCTCCTTAAAAAGTCCCAAAGGGAATAAAAGGCAGATGACTTTGTGGAGAGCATTCTGGTGTGCAAGGAGAGGAGACATTTCTCATCTTTCTGTTAAAGAGCAGTCTTTATTTACTCACATGTAGTAAGTTTTGATATTCCTTTTCCTTATTTTCTTGAGCCAAGGATGTTTGAATATGCCTGCCCTTTTCCACAGAATGGGACATTAGTTGAGTGCAGGTATTTCTAGATTAGCTGGATTCTCACTGTGTATCAATACATAAGTGGTATTTTCAAAGTTTCTCTTAAAGCTCCCCTTAGACTGAAAAAGAGGAAACTATTTTCCTTCCACACTTCCAGAAACAGCTCACTTAATAATAGCACTAAAGCTTTGTCTGTTCTGTGGCTTGATCTTGAACTGGTTTCTGTTTTCTTGTCAGAAATGAATGTTGTGATGGTTAGGTTTATCAGCTGTGAATGAGGATGGGATCTCTTTTGGAGAACTGAGATGTAGAAGACTTAAGGTAATCTCTGTTCTGAATACGGATGAAATTTTTTACCCATTGGATTTCTTGAGTTCAGTTGATCGGATATTGAATAGAGCAGATTCTGGAGTCCTGTTAAGTATTATGGTTGTAACCCTTTGTGCTTTCAGACTTATAACTGTATCTACAAGTGCCAGATGTATGGAAATCAAGTAATACTGATAGTCGTCTTGTGTGTGTATATGTAAACACGTTGTTATGCTAAACTTAGACTATGTACTCAAAGTAGTAAAAATAATCAAGATCCCAAAAAATTAACTAAAAAATGATTTTTTTTATCGTAACTCTCAGATGAACAAAGATGTCTGTGTTGCTGATTTAAAAATTTATCTGAAGTTTTCAGTGTCCAGAACTTTTTGCAGATGATTATACTGTGTTTAATCATTGCTTGTAACTACCATGCCATAAATCAAGCCGGTACAAATAGAGCCCTTGAAGTGTTAGTCATTCCAGTCCCATTCTTAATGAGTAACCATTGACGTTTCAGTAAACATCATTGTGTTGGATACTGAATGTGCTTTCTCTGTTATTATCAGATGGAGACAAGTTATCATGTTTAAAAGAAATTACTGAAGGTCAAATACAGAAATGATACAAGAGAAATACGTATTGCCCACTCCTCCTTCACATGGGCTTTTGTTTGTAGATAAGGACATTAAATCTTTCTAGTGTTCTTAAAAAACAAAAGCTGTGAGCAAGTGTTTCCAAGCTTTTATTTTGTTATAACAGTTGCTGTCAATGTGCAGGGTATTTACAGGATGAGCTAATACCTAAGGATAATGCTCAAGAATATAGCCAGAGATGTCTAGCACCTTCATTAGAGCTTAAAAATGTTAAACCATTTCTGCATAACTAATGTGGTACTAATATGTTACAGCGACAAAGTGATAGTGTTTGAAGTATAAGGAGTTCTAGCACAATGTGATGGTTGACTTCACACCAGACCATGAGAAGCAGCAGTAAATAAAACCCATGACTCTTCATATTTTAGTAATGTTTTTACCTTATTGATTAGCAATGCATTGTAAATAAGAGTCGCACATTTTAAGTTAGCAGATCTTTTTCTTTGCTCATCACCTTGCTGATCAATGGTCCAATTTAGGAATAATAAAATATATCTCTGACATCTCTTTTGAGATAGATTGCTTAAATAGTGTGTGTTCAGCTTTTTTGTTTTGCTTTGCCATTTTAACAGTGGGGATTACCACACCCCTGAGGGGTAGGTGTAGAGCTGTAGATCAAATCACAAATGCAGTGTAAATGCATCAAAGCATTCTGCAAGCATAAGCACCATATCAGTTAAAAGTATTGCATGAAAGAATAGTAAGGATTTGGCTTCTACTTCTAAATAATGGTATTGAGAGACGCATCTTTGGTATGACAGTGCCTGGCTATTGTACCAGGGTACCCTTAGTAGCTGTCTTCCTTTTCAGATAAAACTGAAGAAGTTTTGTTTGTTTGTAAATTGTATTCTATGTCTGCGCTTTTCTACCTGTGAAAATGAATAGCTTTTTGGAGGAATTTAAAATCAAGGCTGAATGCTTAGAACACATACCTCTTAAAGTTACCCAAAACTGGCTACACACTCAAAAGGAAAAACCTTGCCATGTAGCACTCCCTTATTTCATGTTGTAATACAGTGTGAGAAAACTACTGTGGCCCTTCCTCCTAAGAATTTGATTATTTTTTTAAAAGGAGAGGGAAATAATAGGTGAGATTGAAGGAGTGAAAATCATGGAATGTAATCGAAGGGAGAGTGTTACTGTTGGGTGTCTGTGTGCAGAGACCACTACCTGTTTCTTCTAATGTGATAGTATGCTGCTAGAGAAAAGCTCCGGGTTCAAGACTTCAGGTTGTGCATCATTTAGGGAAGATCCAGGGAGAAAGAGATGAGAAATAAATCTGAAAGGAAGGCAACCAGCTGTTTTTGTAGAGCTGTGCAAAACTGAATATGCTCAAGCAGTTTGGAAATGCTACAGGAGGAAAAGGAGAGGTGAGGTGGAGCAGGAGGATGTAGCAGCGTGACTGCAGCAGTAGAAGAGGCACGGGGGCTTTGGTGCGGTGTTGCAGATAGGCTGCAGCAGGCAGATACGTGCTGCCTGTGATGTCACCTGATAGAAAAGTGCTTTTGGCAGGTCTATACAATTCCAAATTTGCCTTGACTGATGCAATCAAACACCGAACTTCTTGTTTAAGTATTTGTAGTGACTTGTACATGTTCTTCCACTACCTCTGAGCTTGTGTTAGATTATAGCAAGGTCCTCTATAATTAACTTTTTTTACATTTTCTGTTTATGTGAAATCTCATGGGAAGATTCATGGCAGCAGGGGCAGCAAAAAAAATGAACTTGACAGCTTTTCTGGAACTAACATTGGCTCATGATATCCATTGATAAATCAGCTGTGAATCCCTCCAGCTTGAAATTGTTCTTGCCTTTGCCATCTTCATTAGATGGTTTCCCTTTGTCTTGGATTTTCCACTTGCATTTGGTGTCCCTGATTATTGTAGTTTTTAAACAACTTCTTTGTTCTGAGAAATGCCAGGAAACTGGAGGGCAAAGGGGGGAGTGGAGGGTTTGGGAGTTTTTCTTCTTTTGTTCACTGGAACATCATCAGTGTATGTGTACATGTGTACTTATTAGTATTTTGTAAAGAAACTTGTAATAACTTCAGATGTGGGAGGTACTTAGGGAAGTATTTCCAGTTTTCCACCAGAAAAGGAAGCAATCTCCTTGGACTGAAAAGAAAGGGCACTGCTGGCTCACCTGTGTGCTCTGTGGTTCACTTTGTCTTCTGTAGAACAAGGCTTGAGATTTCCCGAGTCTCTTTCTTCTCTCCTGTTAGAGTGAAAACTGTAAAGCTATGTTGGATACCTTATCCATCCTAACCTTGATGCCTGAGGTTATGGTGAAATCTAGGGGGAAATTATGTCTTGGTGTTTTGTTTTTTTTAATGAAATCTGTGGAGCAGCTCACGGTTTATGTGAAGAGCATGAGAGAGCTGAAGGAGGACAGCAAATCTGTTACCAACTTTCTGCAATATTATTTGAACATGAGTTCATGACTGAATGATGATAGGCCTCAGAAAAAAATGTATTAATGGGAATCTCATGAGTGATAAAGTTTGAAATAAATTAGAAGTGGAAATGAGGGATTTTTCAAATAGAGCTACTCTCTAGTAAATCTGTTTATCTACTATAAACTGGTACCCAGAAATAACTTAAATACTAATTTCCTACACTGAGGATGAATGAGCTTAATTCAAGGCTATCATGCCCAGAATTTGCAGACAGCTCATTGTAATTAAGAAATAAACCTCCAAGTTGTTCTCTCAATTTTTTTCTGATGCTTTGCCTGGGGGTCACAAATGTGTTCTTGATGCCTGCTGTCTACAGGCACTAAAAGACTTAAATAGCACTGCGCCTATTAACAGAAGTTGTTTGTTTGCATTTGTGGAAAATTCCCCTCCAAAGCTGATTTAGTGTTCCAGCACAAAAGGGCTGTGGGATTACAAAGCTGTTAATAGATGAGAAGACAACTATATGTACCATGAAGGTGATTACGACCACAGGAAACTTCTATCAAAATTGCTTTAGGACATAATTGCATAGTATGGAAACTTTTAAAAGTTTATTTCCTTAAACTGTTAGTAAAAATTCTGCTATGGTTTCAGCTCCTAGGGACAAAAACTGAAGTATGGTATGTGCTTTGTCTGCAGAATAAAGCAGGAGCTCTTCTTCTAATTGTTACCCTGGGAGTTGAGCATCCTGTTACATTTGAGTAAAAATGCATGGTTCATTACAGAGAGAAAAACAGAACTGTCTTTACCATAGTGATTCAAACAGAGCTCCTTGTAAGTACTACTTATTAAGAGCTGTGACCATTTAAATTAATTACTATTTTAGCCCTTATAAATGTTTTGATGATTTTCCTAATGCTGGACGAGATATGTATAATAAAAAAGAAGGGCAGAAAAGGACACAGTTTCAGATGATGTTTCTGGGGAAGCGTACAGCTACAGTTGGGCAGCAGATGAGCTGTATGGGCCTAAGGGATGATGATAACAGAATTAGTAGAAGTAAAGATTTGTTATTTCCTGCTTGCTGAAATAACTCATCTGTTTGGGGGAATATGTAAACAATACTCCCTGAAGTGCAGTTCATTGTGTCCAGTTTCTGAGCATTCCCAGATTATATTCAAATTCACTTTTACCCTTCTGGTAAACACGGTTAATGGGGAAATAAAGTAGCACTGCTTTATCTTCCTCTGCTTCTTGGTCTTAGAAGTCTGTGATAGATGTTCCTCTTGCCTCTGAAGGCACATTGCCCTCTATCCAGTGTGCAGGACTAATCTTCCATTTTGGGTATATGCTTCTTCTCTCCAGTTCTTCTCTCTCCTCATGTGCCAACCAGTACTGTTTGGGAGGATGCTTAAGTACTCATAAGGATAGCTAGCAGTGGCAGGGTAAATAGGTCTAAATACAGTGTCAGCGGGCAGATTTTTCTAGCAGAACAGAAGCAGATTCTGAAGTTGCTGTACTGAAAGCATCAATCAGGTGCCTGTTGCATGTTGATACATAGGCAGCTGGGCACTGCTTAGGTTTTTATCCTTCTAGGTTTTCAAAGCAGTAAAGCTTACTTAAAGCTATGCTCAGTCCATTTTTTATTTTTTTTTATATTATGTGGGACCTGTGTTTATAAACAGAGCAAAAGAAACATAAATGCTCTTTAGAAGTTTTAAGTTCTTGGGGCAACTTGTCAACCTTCCAAGGAATTGCAGGTGGAGTGGAGTTATTTTTAGAACCAGAGATCTGCATTGCCAAGTAGGCATCCAGTCCTGCGTTTTTTTACTTATGACTAAAAGACTAAAGAGAGCTCTTTTAACTCTTTCTTCTGACATTTCCTGAACAGCTTAGATGAAATTCTTTGCTCCAGGTGAACAGTTTAACAGTTTTACATGAGTAAGGGGATAATATGAGAGTCAGATGTAGGGTTTTCCATATCAGATCAAAAAATAAAACAGGTGATTTAGTTCAGCTTCTGGGCCACAGTTATCCCAGCAGCCATGACAGAAACTCACAAACAAGAAACGTTTTGACTTGGATACTTTTGAATTGGGCATAGAAATGGTGGCAGGCCCAGGAGAGCTCAGTTTAGTGTACAAGTCCTGTTGTTAATAAACCTGACCTGAACAAGCATAGATTTATAAAGTACAAATACGTATATTTGGAGAATGTATCTCTAAATAAGCGAGCATTTAATTAAATGACAAACCTAAGGATTGATATTATCAGCTAAAGAATATAATTCTCATAGGGATGAGTGCTTTTCAATGAATGGTGTTCAAGATGGCAATTGTCAATTTGATTCTGGATACTGTAGACTTGCTGGAATTTTATCTCACTGAAAAATTAATTAAAATCAGTTCATTCCTCCTTTGCAGTCAGATAGACAAAAGAATTTCAAAGGATGTCAGATAAAAATTCTTTCCATAGTAAATGGTTCTAAGCTGTTTGTAGAATGAACGAAAGGAACTTGGCAACAAGTGGCTCTGAATGTGTTTTTTTAAAAAAAAAAACAACAAAAAAGACATGGGGTTTGGTTGCTGCAAAACAATTTTACCATTTCTTCAAGTTGCCTTATAGGACTGAGGCCATAATTTATAATGATAAGGTGACTGACTGGGATTTAAAGCCTCTTTTCTGAATGATTTTTGAATGCAAGTCTTATCTGCATAGTGCTTGAGGCTATGGACTTTCAGCCTGTTATTCTTAAGCATATAAGAATGTTGATATACTTCTCAGGTTTGGATAAGAGCTAAAAATAAGGATCTGTAGCCTTCAGCCACAGAATAGCAATTGTATCTGGTGCGCTTGTTACGCAAATTGCCATTAATTTTGCAGGCCTGAGTACCGCATTGGTTTACTATGCAGTGAGCAGCTTATTGCATCTCACAGGTCTCACATCTGTGTAAATAAAAAATAAAAAAGACATTGAATTAACTGTCAATAGAAATATGCAAGAGAACTTTGTGTTTTGAGGGCCACTGATACAGCTCCTACTATTTTTCTTCAGCACCTAATATTTTGCAGGTTAAGGAGAAAATACTTGCTGTGCCAAAGCTTTAACTTTAGTTACTTAATAACTACTTTTTCAGCTGAGGGAGTATCCAGTGGGAAGCACTGGTTGCCTACCTGTGCCATCATCAACAGAATTTTCTGTTGTGTCCTGACGTATTATTTTGCCTGCTTATACAAGTATTCATGTAGTTAATTTTAAAGGATGAATTGCTAATTCCTTTGTTTTATGTCTTGCTGGGATTTGCAGTTCTGAGATTTGACCATCTACTTTGGCGTTGCATTTGCAATAAATATTCCATTATTTGTAATTTGTCTCTTCTGGCACTACTGTTAGTATTTGCAAATCTTGTAGATGGGATTCCTTTTTCATTCCTGCTTATTGGAGAGCTGGGTTGCTTTATTAGCAGTAATAGTCTGTCTTTCCATCTGTGACAACTTTTCTTTGATAAGCTCAATGTTCTTTATAAAAGCTAAAGAGTTGTTGGAGTGCTCAGAATTTGAATTGGATGTCAGCAATAGTGTGATGGGCAATTTACTTATGGAAGGGTTGAGACATCAAGAGGTTAATGGGAATTAGGCACCTCTGGACCTTAAAAATAAGCTTTGTAAATGTCTTGTTTAAGAATTTCAGAGAAGCCTGGGAAAGGCTTCAACTAAAACTCTTATCTTTTAGTCATGAGCTAACCTTCCTGTTAACAGAAAGCTTTCCCAGTGGAAAACCAGGGAGGTCTGTAAAACTTTTCTTGTTTGTTTTTTTTAATCTCATACGTAAAGAGGTATTTCAGTATTAAAGTATGTCCATAGACACTGAGTAAACTGCTATTAAGTAGTGAAAATTAGTGATTGCAAAGTGAAACTGTGTGTACTTTCATATACTCAATGTGAGTAGTATAGCCAGCATTGGTACTGAATTGAGTGCATTATTACTGTGAAATGATTGATATGTTGCTTTTATAACAACATAACAGCTGAAGTGATTTTTCAGCGTCATTTGGAAATGGATAGAGACTTTATGTTCAGTTGTCATAATATTCCACTTTAAAATAAATGTACCACCCAACAGTGATAAATGTAATTTCTACTCTTTTTGAATCAGCTTGGTATTATTTTTATGTATTGCTTGTGCTTTAAGCTCCATCATAAAAATAAACTTTTCCTTGCTTTATACGTTGCCTTTTAATTTGGGCAAACTTTTTGTGTGGAACAGTATAATTTTTTGGTTACTAGGTTTTTTATCTCTATGAGTGTATCTGAATAATTATTAGTTAATGTATGCAACTAATTATTTGGTATATCCATGGCACATGAGATAATTATACCCATTCCAGGTGAGTTGTCTGTTTTCATGCTCATGGTGGAAACATGATCTTGAATAATTATTCCTTCCACTTTGTGTAATAGTTTTGCCAAGTTTCTGAAGTGAAACTTGGAAAACAAGAAGTGAGAGGTCTTTAGTACTCCAACTTCAGAAGAGTTAGGAATATAGCTAGGCCTGCAATAAACTTATTCAGTCCCAGTTGATCTTTTACGGTGTTTCAAATGAAGGGCAAAGTGCTAAAATAAATACGCTCCTCCCCCCTTCTTCTTTGTCACATTGTATTTTGTTCCTAGATTTTAATGAAAATACTGGTATTAAACATGAGCGTTTTGCAGTCCTACTTGGTTATACAATGGTGGTGTTGGGGAAGGAAGAGCTCATGCAGGAATGTGTTCCACCAGTGTCACAAAGTTGGTTTCTTCTGGGGCTGGAGGCACTTGGGACCCTGCTGGGCTTTGGTCTTCTCTGTGTGTGGAACTGAGGAACAGGGGAAACTCAGCATGGAGAGGAGTGCTGCATGAACTTCTTAGGTTGTTTCTCTCAAGGGTGGACTTTGTGGAGGGTCAGTTGACAAATACGATTTGCTGGCTGAAAGGACCAGGGAGCTCCAGTGCTATGGAGTGGTCAGCAGCTAACTGGTAAAGGTTCAGGTTTTAATGGAAAACTTCATAGAATTTGACATTTTGTGGTGTTACACCTCATTTCCTGACAGGACATAGTTTAGTTCCATTCCTCAGAGACTGGCAGTATTCTAGATTAAAGATGATAAAAAATTCATAGGAGAGGGGATCAAATCTCTGTCTGAAGCCTTTCAGCTATGCAGAAGCTTTATACCCTTTTCTGACTGTTTACTCAGTCCTATAGCTCCCTCAATTTAGTGTATTAGGTTTAAGAGCTTCAGTGAAACTACCAAATGCTTTTGGAATGCACGGGCTCCCAGCTGCAGAGCGGGAATGCACAGCTGCTGAGCAAATGATGTGCCAGTTCTGTTACGCTTTTCTTTGTTCTTGCTGGACTGGGGGACAGGGCAGGATGCTTTTCTACTCTGGCGTTTCTTACTCAGAAAATACCAGCCTGAGCATCTGCAGTGTCAGGCTTCAGTGGTTTGCTTTCTCCTGAAGTTTCTGGGAAGTCATTACACTGCATGCGTGTAGCCAGTTGCATTTTGTAAATTGCACAGGGGCTGCTTTTCAGATGTAACCTTTATTAAACACGTTTAAAAATATATATTTAAAAATACAAACCAAAAGCCAGGAAATGCATTTTGAAGAAACACATCTGTCTGTCAGAGCTTTCACTTATCTACATATACATGGGTGTCTTATCTAAGGATATTTCATATTTGGCAGGATTTTCACGGTGCTGAATGTGTATATAGGTCAGCGTATATCCTTATGTGCTACGTTAGTCTATTAGTCTTTCTGCTGGGGTATGATGAAAGAAAGATGGTGTCAGAAACAGATTCGTGATTCTACTGAATATTTTTTTTTGAAAAGCATGTATTTTATGGCCAGCTGCTTTCGGAGTTGGTAAGATAAAAGTGTCAGAAACTTTCTCTTGACGCATGTTTTCAGGTGGCCCTTCCCACGTGTGAATTGGACCAATTTATCTCTGGAGTATTCGAAAGACTCAATCTGAACGTGCCATCTTCTATGGGCACTGCTGAAACAGCTAGGTGGCAATGTTCTTCTTGTTTCTTATCATTGCACTAGTCCATGATTAAGATGTTTATTAATAAAGAGTAGTACCTTGTAGATTTCATACAGAGAATGAAGTTAATTAAGGTAGTTTTTCAGAAATAGTGAGCTCATTGAGATTTGAGAAGGAATCTGCCTCTAAAACTACTTCTTGTTACACATACACTAAGAAACTAAGCTAAGAAAAAGCTAAGACTGACATTGTAATAATTTTCCATTCTTTTAAGTAGGTTTTTCATATCTGGTGGTCAATTTATTTATATATTTTGAAATTTTTTTAATGTAGTAAAAATAAGACCTGAAATATTTTCTAGTAAAAATATGCTTATTTCATCCAGGTTAGTTTTTTGGTTGACTCATAGCTGTGACCTTTAAATTCACATGCCAGTTGGGACAGGCCTAATAAAAGAATCTGCAGTTCCTCCTGACTTACCTCTCTGTGTCTTTCATTATTGGATTTGTCTGGTTTAAGTCTGGTCTAAAATAGCAAATGAAAAGTGGAAACTCATCTCTCTCAGTTTCATCTTAAAAAACTGAAAAATGTTGCAGTCTTCCTACAGGTGATGCTGTGTTGTCTTTATGTATCTTTACCACATAGCCTAGCAGATAACTGTTAGCATGGAATGTAGAAGAACAAGTCATTACTGTTTGTTACATGTGGGTTTTGTTCATCTTAATTTCCCACAGGAACCTTACTGGTTTTCATAGCTATCTAAGAAATGGCTGTAAGTGAAGATAGGAGTTGGGTTTGACTCATTTATGCGTGGATGCTGTTCTTTAGCGTAAGGTTTTGTATTCAGAAGGCGTTGGCAGTTTAGGTTTTGGTAAAACCAAGAGCTCTCAAGGCAGTGTACAGCAGTAGTTTTTCTGTTTTCTTGTAGGCATCTCATTTTACCAAAATCTACTTGGTAATGACAGGGCATGGTCTAAATCTGTGTTGGCTTTGAAGGAATATGATGTATAAGGCTCTTATATGTATTTATGCCAGTATAAGGTAATTAGGACAATGTTTTTCATTCATATGTTTCAGACTGTGGTTTCTCATGGAGAAGATTTCCTGAAACTATTCTAAACAAGCTTCTGTAGGTGCATAATTTGTCTTTAGGAAAAGAACATTAATGTTAATCTTTTTGTAGTGATCATAAGAGTTTGTTTGAAATCTTCCCTGTTGTCTTCATATTGTAATGATTATACAGAAAGAATGGAAACTGTTTAAAACAAAACTGTTTCTCAGTGTTCTTGGATTAAACAACCTTTTTGATTAAAAAAAAAAAAATCATGTTTTGTATTGTGCATCAGTTACTTAAAATGGTTTGATTATTAAAAAGGAGTGAGGCTTGTGTCTGATAGTTAAAGTTGTTTAGATTTCCAGTTTCTAAGCTTTGAAGCAGAAGAGAAATAAAGCTAGATTTTCAAGTATTGTTTGAACTACAGTGAGAAATCTTTGTGCCTTGTCAGGATGTGAAAACAAGTCCTTGTTCTTGGAGAAGGTACCAACAGGCAGGACTGCTGGAGCTCTGCAGGTGGCTGCTGCTGCTGCCTGCCTCTTACCTGCTCCCTGCAAGGGGAGGAATAGGCATCAAGAGTTGTTACAGTGCTTCTAGGTATTGTTTCCTGATGGTGTTTCATTCTGTGCTACACTGTTTTGTTTGTTAGAAATTTTGAGATACAAACAGCTTTTCTGAGCTTCTCAGAATACATGTGGATGTCTCCTAGTGCAACAGATCATTATTATTGTTTGCTGTCTCTGTAATAACAGCAGATTTTTACTAATTACATGTATTTCTTTCTCTGTCATATTAAGACACCTGAATCTATATCAAAATTTGGCATACGTTGAATCTTTGAAGCAACCTTTATACAATGAAGGTGTCTTTCAGAATAATAGAGTTAATATCTGGGCAGGAAATGTTTATTCTAGTTCTTAGAATGGGTCAAAAAGTTCCATGTTGTACAGCCATGTTTGCTGCCTTACTGTGCCTTCAAAACGATGGGAAAATTACAGTGCCTCTCTAAGTACATTTTAATATGGTTATATTCAGCACACAAAGCAAAAATACCCTTTGAATGTGATTACATTATTTGAAGTTGAAGATTTAGGTCTTACTTTGGTATTCTTGAAAACTTTTCCCTAGCTGAGAAATCCAAAGGAGGGGAAATTAAATGCCTGTTTTCTTCTCCTTCCACATATTTGGTGGAACAGTCAATCCTATTAAGAAGGAATAGGGATCTGGTTAGCTTATTCTGCTTTTCAGGCTGACAGTCAAAGAGCAGAGTATCACAGGGTTTTAAATTACTCAGAAACAAGTTAGAGTGCAAAGCATTTTCTCCAAAATTTGATCTATTATTCCAGTAGGCGAAGAAGAGTCTGTAATTAAACACCATCTAATGACCCTCTAAAGAAAAAGCATATTTTATAATAAAGGTAAATTTTATGTGAGGCCATTAGGTGAATGCATTAATAGTGAATGAGAAGATGCCCTAAGTCCACCTTGTTTCTTCCAGTTTCTTAGTAAGAATGGGAGGAAGTCTGTGTAGAAGTGATGACGTTTACATTTTTATGTTGTAACACTGACCTGGAAGCATGAAAGGGTTTTTATCAAGAGCCCCAAGGCAAGGTTTTTGATAGAGGACCTAGTAAATCAAACCTAAAAATGAGGCGCAAGTGAACTTGTACTCCTGTGACCATAGGGAGAGAATCTGTACTTTCTATTGTATCAGCAGCATTGCTAAAAATACTAGTGCAGGGAAAGGTAATTCCTCAATCGCTTTCTATAAAAGCAGGGAAAGCTGTGAGCAAATATGGTATTATTATGTCATGACAGAGTAATAGTGCTTCCAAAAACGTTTGTCTGATGTTGTCATATCATCAGATTTTTAAACAATGAATGGGCAGAAGATACTTGTATGATAGAAGGCATGGATGTGCTCTCCTTTTTGTTTGTGGCTTTTATAGCAAGACTCTATATAAAATATTAAACACATAAAATGAGAAAATATGAAGAAATTAGTTGAAATCAGGTTTTTGCTTTCTTTTTAAAGGTTTGCACTAAGTCTTAAAGCTTGAAAGCTCAAGCCGCTGAACTCCAGTGTCCAAATAACTTCAGTTAAACTGTAGAAAGTGAAATGTAAAGTTACAGCAGTGAGTTTCCTGTGATTATATATTACTGTAGAAAAAATACACTGCATTTGGTCCTTTTCGTATTTGTTCTGTATTTTTTTTGGAGGGGAGAGCTGAGGGGGAGAAAAGAGAGATATTTAGATCAATTTTTGATTAATCAGCTTTACTGCCGGTAATAGTCTGCAGTGTTTGCTACCAGATAATTTTGAAAACTCAACTATATTAAACAGCTAATTATTTTTAAAAGATTGGTTTTGACAACTTGTGTATGTCGGTACACAATAGTGGGTCATCATTCTATGCAATACTTCTGTGCATGCATAGAAGTGCTAGAGAGGAGAATGTTAAGATGACAGAGTGTGGTTTTCAGTTGGGGGGGTATCGTGTTTGGATTTTTTTTTAAACTTATATTAGGACAGGTACTGGGAAGCTCTAGTACTTACTTTTGCATCTCTTCTCCAACATACTTACTGCATTGCAACATTCTTTGAAATTTAGAGTTGGATAACTCTGTAAGTTTTATGTTCAGCAGTGTATTTGGTTGCATGTTCTTAGCCATGAATCAGAGCATTATTTCCATCTTCTTCAAATACATATTTTATCTAATTGTTTTTAGCAATGTTTGGATGTATATAACCTCAGTGGTTTTTGTTTTTGGAAGTCTGTTATTTCTAGAAAGCTTGGAAGATAGGTCTTCATGTATTTTAGGGAGATAAGACATTTGGTTTATTAATATGTAATTGTTGCTGTACATCTCTAGCTGTCTGAACGTTTTTACTTTATATATCTGAGTGCTTATGAAAATCAAGAGCTCAGAGAATTAACAAGAGCCTGGCATAGTGTGTACAGGCCATCCTTACAAGCTCTTGATTCTCTTCTGTGCGTGGTCTTCTGCCCAAGCCAACTCTCCCTGTTCCAATTGTAAGCTTCTCTTTGAGCACATACTGCTAATCATCCTGAACTGAGCCAAATTAAATGGTGTATTTTTAATGAGAAAAAGAGTTTGGATTTCTATCCATATGCTTCAATTGATGTCAAATCCTACTTTAAACAGATGCTGACCTCTCTATTATTACCAAGGCATAAGGGCTAATTGTGCTTGAACAAATTTCTAGTTTCGGCAATCTATAAGGAACTGTTTATGTTTCCAAGGGTATGCACATTTTGTTAGATCAGTGTATCATACCTGTTACATTTGCTTTAATATGTGTCAGGCTCAAAATTCCAATACCTTGAATGCATACTCTTGAAAAGAAAATAAAGCCAAATGCCCTTAGAAGATTTGCAGCTCATTCATCTTTCCCATGTTATATTTCTGCTGGAGATTAATCATCAGAAAGATAATTATGTTTCTGCTTAGAAAGTGTATGTGGTCTTTTTTCTAGAAGCTTATCTTCTGAGCCAGCCATTCCCTGTGCACCAGTTACAAATGGTTCAATCTGGCATTAGTAACTGGGAGAGCTGGTAGCACTAGCTGTTATCCACAGAAGGCTTTGGAACTATGCAGATGGCCATATCCTCTTTCCTCTCCTCCTTTGAGTTAAAATGTGTAAATGTAAATCATGCATGGTTAGGATTATTCTTTAGAATGCCTGTAAGTAGCTGTTTTGTATAAATCGGTTAAGAGCTTGAGGCATTTATGTGGAAAGTATATATGTAAAAAATTCCCGAGTGTATTCTCTCTCTCATCTTCTTTTTCTTCTTTTCCTTTTTTTAAAAAAAAAAAACCTAAAATTACTTTGGAAAACCATGTGAACCTCTATGAAATAAATCATAAATCAAATGCAAAAAGGCTAAATAGGTGATCATGAATGATTCAGGTTGGTAGGGCATCTGGCTTGTAATGAATAGTATTTTATTTTATAAATTTCTGGTTTAAGCTTTGTTTTAAAGACCAAGTCTGCTTTTCTGAAAGTGCACATATGGCTAAGTCAGAGTTCACAGATAAAGATAGTACAACATCAGGGTTTTAGCTGGCAATGTTGGTAGTAACAGTAATATGGATAAAGCCTGTCATACAGATCCTGTAACACTCCATAATCTGAGAAAACATAGAAATGAAACTTGTAGAACTGAATTAAGGATGTGTGGGTATTAAAATACTCTATTCCCTCCCATTTAAACGCAGGCCATCTGTTGTTTCCAGATGTACGGCTTCCTGCAGCAGCATACTGGGAATGCCATTACGGCAGCAACAAATCTCTTTCTGTATTTTTTTTTTTTACGTGGTTCTATAGTGTCTTTCCTGTAAGCTTCAAACCACCTACCATTGGTATTGATTCTTCCAATGACAGTGCACTACGGCAAGGGATGTAAAGTTACTCCATGAGTAGTTGGTAGTATGGATGGCAGGAATACCTTAAGTTGTAGTGTATATATTTTGCAGGTTCTAGTGATACGTTTCAAGCTATGTATAGTACACCACCTTAATCTGCTGCTGTCTTTAAAGCAATGGGCTGTCACCTCCCTCAAGACCACTGCTTGCCTCATTAATATCGCTGGAACAAATTATCACTTCACAGCCCAGAAATCTTCTGTAGCAGTTGTGGTGATTGATGTAACAAGGCTAAAAAATAATGATGAAACGCATGTTCCAGAAGACAGATTCAAATGGCAGGATCTTCAAAGGCAATTAAATGTGACACAGGAGGAGTCTTTCTGGAATAATGTCTTTCTAAATAAATGGCAAGATGACTATGGTAGTCTGTTGTTATTATATTTAAACTAGTATTGTATGCAGTAATTGTATCTGAAAACCAAGCATACAGGCATAAAATTAAAAAACTTTTAGTATGTGTAAATACATAGACAGAAGTCAATCGAAGGTAGAAATAATGTTACTGAATAGATTTAGTTTTCCTCTGAATTAGAAACTTAGAACATTACGTAAGAATTTATATTTAAATAAATAATGTCAGTGCTTTTGAGCGTGTTTTATGGCAACCTATCTAGAGCTGCAAGTAGTCTAATACACAGCTGAATTGTTATCAAATAATTAGGTAATTTTATTGGCTTAAAATGATCTACTGGCTTCTGAATCAAAATACAGTTATAAGTAGTCAACATTGTGTAACAAGGGTTCTGATATTCCTCCAAAAGAGGAATAAAAACTTAAATGCACTGGTGTAAATAACTTTATGCGTGTGTATTCATAGATTAGTCTCTAATCATAACTGTAAGATGGAGCCTGTGTTTTTGTTTCCTGTGATTTCACAGGTTTCAGGGAGTCTCTCGTGCAAGAACTGCAGGACTGCGCCCTTTTACTTCTTGCTATTAGGCTGACTTTTTTCCTACAAAAATTTAAATTTCTCAACTCTGCTTCAGTGTGCCAGAGTACCTTTAATATTAGAGTTGCTTTCAGTAGACAGCTCAGTTTAACGCAGGCTGGACAATATTATTCCACCAGGATCATTTATTGCAGTACTTGGGCTTTTCTTGAAAATCAAGTACTTGCAGCAATGCAGTGAAACCCAAGGTGCCTGTGAGACTACAGTGTGTGTGTCTTGCATTTATGCATGTCTGAAGGGATAGCTTTTGTATCTAGGACATCTCCTTCTGAGACCTTCTGGGAAGGAAATAACTACACAGGAAGAGTTTGGTAATATATTATGCAAATATGTTTTTTTAATAGTCAAACATATAATTCTGAGTAACCGGTTTAATCAGGGTTTCAGAAATTTCTTTTCTGCATCCGTGTTTTGTGAAACTGTCAGAAAACTGTCACTCTTGGTAGCAGTGCTTAGAGTATATTAATACTTTTACTTTGTGTTACGCTGTGCTTTTCAGAATAATGAGGTGCATGCCAGAAAAATTTGAGGGGGAGGGAAGTGCATTCTCTTGACCTATTTCTAATTAAAATTCAGATTAGAAATTTTATATTCTTATGCTGACCGTTTTAGCATTTTCTTACAAAACCAATGGAGAATTCTGTGTTGTGGTTTCCACATATGGATCAGCTTCTCCCCCAGCACCAGTGGACACATATGTATAATTGATTTTCAGCTCCCAGAGGCTGAATGTTCTTTCTTTTAAATTCTAACAGAACAGACACTTATGCATGCATTGAAATTTTAAGAAAAAAAAAATAGAGTAATAGAAATGTTGATGACTTCTTCTCTGTGACTTAATTTTTGAGAAAGTAGAATGCACACAGAAGCAACAGTGTACTGAAAAACTATCTGAAAGTTCTCAATTTAAGTGGTTTGAAAGCATCTCAAGGTATGAGATACTAAACATGGGATACAATGGACTCTAGAGGAGGAAAATGAACACAGTTGTGGTTAAACTTAAGACAGCAATTTACAAAATAGTTTGAGAACATTATTACAAAAGCATTAATAACTGAATAGCCATGATCTATTCAGAAATGCTAATGTGTGCAGGCTTGATGTTCCTTTTGTGCCAGGAGTTCTGGCAGCTGACCTGCTTGTTTTGCACTTGGATTCTGATACACACTTTCATGTGATGCCAACAGTTAGAGTTTTCCTTTTGTGGATTAGAGTAAGTGATAAGAAAGTACTCCACAGCATTTTTGACCACTTGGAAAGGAGTAAAATCTGAAATTGCTACAAAGAGTCAGCTGCTATATTTTAGTAGCCCTGGTTCCACAAAGAAGTGTTCAGTCGTTGAAGCAGGATCTGTCTGTGCGGATCTTTGCAGCATCAGGGTAAGAGGATGCATTTTCAAATCAATTAAAAGGTTTCTGCTGACTTTGGTGGCCTTTGGGTCATGATACAATAGAAATGGGAGAAAATAAGAGGTATTTCTTGTGTAGAGTCTTCTAGTGTATAGTCACCAAAAGGAAATGGCTACTGTGGTCTTCTTTTAAACTCCTCAATTAATATAGGTCAGTTCAGAAAGGCTATCCCCTTCTTTTGGGAAGGAATTGAAAGTGGAAGGAAGAATTGAAGATACTGGACTGAAAACTTGAGAGTGTAATGTGGTTTTATTTTCTTAAGATGGAGAATGTTTGACAATGATTTTGACAGCAGAGAGTGATTGACCCAGTCTTATCATAGAATCATAGAATAGTTAGGGTTGGAAAGGATCTTAAGATCATCCAGTTCCAACCCACCTCCCATGGGCAGGGACACCTCCCACTAAACCATGCCAGCCAAGGCTCTGTCCAACCTGGCCTTGAACACTGCCAGGGATGGAGCTTTCACAACTTCCCTGCGCAACCCATTCCAATGCCTCAGCACCCTTACAGTAAAGAATTTCTTCCTCGTACCCAATCTAAACTTCCCCTGTTTAAGTTTGAACCCGTTACCCCTTGTCCTATCACTGCAGTCCCTAATGAAGAGTCCC
>JANRGW010042053.1:0-10609 GCA_024733675.1 Psilopsiagon aymara
GAGAATGTGGAATCTGCTTGGGGAACGTGTTTTTTGCTAAGGCACCGTGCTCTTTGCGAGGAGAATGCTGTTTTCTGATAGGAGAATGTTGTCTTTTGTGGAAAATGTTGTCGGTTGTGGAGAATGTGGAATCTGCTTGGGGAACGTGTTTTTTGCTAAGGCACCGTGCTCTTTGCGAGGAGAATGCTCTTTTCTGCTAGGAGAATGTTCCCTTTTGTGGAAAATGTTGTCGGTTGTGGAGAATGTGGCATTTGCTTGGGGAACCCTTGAGAAATTAAGGCAAGTCTTCTCAAAAAAAGGACTTTGAGCCAGAAAAGCTTCACCTTTTATTTTTAGCGATACTAAGTAGAACCACTCCGTCAGTAGTACGCCATAATCATTAATAGCAGTAGAGTTCAAGACGCTTTAAGACAGTCAAACCAAGACCCACTTGATCAGTACAATCCGCAATGGAAACACCCCCAGAAACGCCGGGCGGCTGGAAGCCGACGCGGCAGTGCCACCTGGCGGACGGAGAGCGCTCCTGCCTGCTCGGGGAGGGAGGAGCGCCGGGAGCGGGGCGGGATGGAAAGCCTGGGCTACAGCTAGGTGTAACAGAAAGCACCCTCATTTTGTGGTGTGTATCGTACTGCAGTGTCCAGCTTTCACAGCTTTCTTAAGTTTTGAAGTATCTGGAACTGGGTATTTTGGGTTAATACCTAACACAAAACCTAAGTCAGAATTTCAGCAGAGAGGATCCCCGTATAATTCAGAGCAAATCCAATTTACACCCCAAGCAAGTTTCTTTAAATTGTTAAGATTTCACTTTAGCGTTTAGAACAGTCACCGCTGAGGAAAGATGCCTAATTACTAATCTTTAAGTGACATGTATGGCAGAAGCAGCAGTAAAGACAGCTTTCTGATGAAGTGAAAATGCCTCTTAAATCTAAACTGTAACGCTCCTCCTGCACAACAAATGGGTAGTTGGATCTCTAATCTAGTCAGTTTATAGCTGAGCATACTACAGTTTGTAACATGTACACTGCACTCCATCAAAACTGTTTATGCGCTGTGGGTTACAAAGCAGCTCAGCAGACAAAAGCCAAGATCAGGAAAGGAAGTAAGCTGATCACCAGTGCAAGTCTACCAAGAGAACATTATCAAGTCAGAGAAGACTGTTACCTCAAACATTTAAAACTCACAATCATAACAGAGAAATCTGAAGTGCTGCCTGTACTCCTTCCCACCGTGACAATCACCTGTCCGATCATGGCACAAACGGATGGATGCTCACCCTGCTGAATCTGTAGGCAAGCTGAAACTCCTGAAGCAAAGGATGAATAATGCCTCTCAAATCATCTCTGACTGGCAATATCTTAAACAGGGTGCCATAATTCTAGTGACAACTGTATGTCCTTTAACAAAGCCCAAAATTTTATGAGGTTGCATGCAACAAAAATAATTCCAATTTATTATTTCTCCACTGTCTCTTACACACATCTAACCCTGGTTTTGAAAACCAGAAATGAGTCACTTGTAAGCCAAAAACTGTATAACCATATTAGACCAACCGCACTAAAACCATACTTATGAAGTTGAACAGTGTTAAAATGGTACAGTTATGCATCTTCCTGATCTCAGTTGGCTTTAATTTATCTTCTTAGAACACACCAAATATATGAAATGAACTTGGTTCACTGGTGCAATTCTGTCTCAGCCAAAAGTAACACGTTACAGAAATTAAAGCCCATTAAAACAGACCAGAAACATGTATATATTAATGTTGTCACTCATTTCATTGGTAGCGAATACAGTTCTGATTCTCCAGTAGGCAAAAGCATCTGTGTCTTATTTATCTTATTCAGACATCAATGGAAGTCCATTAAATGAAAATGGAATTAAAGTTTCCACACTTTACCCAAAGATACTGGATTTCTTCACTGAGACATGAATTTGTAAATTCTCCGGGTCATGTGAGGTGGCAGACAAGACAAGGCATTTAGCCTTAATGGGCTTATATGTACCTTAAAATCATCTGCTCCATGCCTAGTAAGATTTATTTTTTTTTAATACCAAAATGTAGGAAAACGTATATTAGAATAAAAAAATCTCCCTACAAAACAGAGGGGAAATCACAAGCACAGAAGACCCTTCTAAACTTAATCAGGCAATCTGCAGTTGCAAGAAATGTTACTGATAATAGAGGCAGATTAATTCCACTTCCTCCAATGGAATGTTCTTTGCCAGTTAAGGTCATCTATAGGGCATCTCCTATAAAAACATGCAGGACATCATTAGTCCCCCATATTAGTAACTAATATGGTAGTTACAACGCTGATCCCAGCCACTATTTGCAGGGTTAGTCAAATGCCTATTAACCTCAAAAATTTTGCCAATTCAAAGTCATTAAGACCAATATGTACTGAGAAACACAGTCATTATAGCACTAGCTGACTGTAAACAAACAGGGATTACTGAAGACTCACAATCCTCAGGTTTACAGTACTTAAATTCTCTTTCAGGCAGATTATACCCTAACTGTAACTAATTTCAGCCCCAGCTGCCCCAGGCCCCACCCTTACCTAGTGTTTCACTAAGACATGTGATGGTTTTACCTCTTGCTTTTAAGGACAACATAGAAATACTGATGCATTTTAGCAGAGAAATCATCTCTGTAGCCAACAACAAAATTAATTTTACTTAAATCACACTTAACAGTATCCAAGGAAACTATGACAGGAGCACATACATAGTCATAGTATGGAAGCGTAGTAGAAATAGTTATCAGAGCCCAAATCGATTTCATTTAATATAACTATTCCCCTTTTTCCGATGCTGTGATAAACTTCTATGTCATCCCAAAGGCTTGTGAGTTGAAAAACTTCCACTCAATCAACCACAAAAAGTTCACTTTGTAGCCAGCTGAAACTGCGGAAAGCCTCTCTTCCCTTCTCTTTCTATAACAGACTGATAAAAAGATTGTGCGTGCACCCTTACCGCATGTTCTCAGTTGAACTACTTAACCTGCTTTCAGCCTACGACTTACTGCTACCCCTTGGATCCCTTGACAACAACTAATGGCAATTAAAAACCTTTACTATGAGCAGGATTTACTTCCTGATTTGACACTCACACCTGGGATCTCATACCTCACAATTTACTTTGACCTATTTGTCCCCCTTTACATGCACATGGCTTTACAGCATTAGAATTTTTACCTATCAAGGAGAATCATCTCAAACAGACTAACACAATGAGAATATACAAATGTACTGAGCATCATACTGTTCAATGTCAGGTGAGGTCAGTCTCTTATCCTCAGCAACGGCTTGCACAAAATGCCTAAAGGAGCAAAGTATCAGAAACAGAGCTTCTCCTGGACATTTCCCATTTTCTATGATTACAGAAGTGTGTACTATTTATGGTGAGGCCCAGATCCAGGTCAACAAGTTTAATCACCAAGACTAGACCTATTCTTTGCAACCTTCTTCAGACTTTATCACAATTTTTTTTCCATTTACCTTCACTCCACACTGGGTGAAAAAGGACTCCCTCCAGTTTTAAACATATGTATCATTCCTTTGGATACCTGCTGAACTCCTGCCTTAGAAATGGTGAATAATCATTCTTTACATTTTTTCCCAAATACTACTTGTCATTTCATAAACCTTTAAGAATATCTTTTCAACAAACTCTTTCCAAAGAGAAGTTCCACTCACACTGAAGCTGGTCCATCCCTTGGAACATGCTCAGTGCCTGTGTACCTTCTATTAAGTCCTATTATATCCTTTTTAAGATACGGTGAACAGAACTATGCAGACATTTGGACATACATTCCTTCTTATATTCTACACCCTCCCTAGGAATTTTGAATATTCAATCCAACTTAGCATTGCTGAACACAAAACTGAAGTATTTGAGAACTACCAAAGACCATCATAGGACTACAGCCAAGTCACACAATATGAGTTTGTGGCACACTTGCCGATGACAAGCAGTGAAAAGCTAAAGCTTCTGTAAATCCTCTCTACCTTCCCCACCAACACCGCAATTTTGCTCATAAAAACAGCTGGGCAGTCTCTCCTATAAGAGGTGTTAACAGTGATCTCTCCCCAGTGTTGTTCTAGTCCTTGCAACCACTACTAAATTACATTCTCTTCCCTCTTTTACTACTGCTCCCATTTTCCTCACCGTCTCCTTTATTCATCTCCCTGTTCAGCTACTGATTTCCCTTTTGTCCTTGAGCCTTCTGTTTCTCTCCCATGAGATTTTTTTGGCTAAAAGTATGTAAAATTGTCTCTCAAGGATATGGATAGCATGCAGTGAAAATGAAGTCACTTAGTTATATGAATTCATGAACATCAAATTCAGTATAAACCACAGTTCACTCATACACTGCATGCAAGATTCACTCACTTTGCAGCTTACACTTGTAACTAAATCATAAACAGTAGCAACCAGACCATTAGAGGAAACAGCTTTTTCATCAAAGCAAATGTGTTTAAAATAAAATAGGCTTGATACTTGTCCATCATTCTCTCACTAGACATAGGAGAACTAAACTATTTCCCCCCAGGACAAGACCAGCTTTGCTTCATGTCTCAGATGTTTGATCAGAGAAACGCCATTTTAATGGCTTTTAGTAAAGTGAATATTGATTTTCATAGCCAAAGCAAAGATAAAAAAACACAACATTTCACCAGCTTTTTAGTGCATCAGGGGCCTGACATAAGAGACAAAGACAATGAAACTGCAGACAGGAAAAACTTTGTATGAATCAATGCAACAATACCATTTAGTGGCAAGGAAAGATCTCTGCGGGCTTTGCTAGAAGCAATGACATATGGCTGCACATCTAGCCATAAACCACTGACTTTCACCTTGCATCCTTCAACGTCCAGTGGCCCACTCTGCATCATGGACACACAACTAGTTACGCCACCTCACTATTGGCAGCTATAGAATAAAAGCATGACAATAGCATAAACCTGCAATGGGAAAGTCCTCCTCAAAACTCTTCCATAGACGACCTGGCAAAACTTGCGCTGCTAATCCGTTCCTGAGGAACAGAGAACTACACCTTGGTCCCAACCTCCCACTGTTCCCATTTTTTATACTCCAAATTAGTTCTCTGATTATGTGCTTCAAGCAAGCTTGGATGGGCTGACATCTAACCTGAATATTAACTTCTTACTCTGTTAAGTCTTTAAGTCCTTTTAGATGCAAGTTATTTCTATATAAATGCTTCTAAATATACACAGCTGATCAGTTTTTACTATTTCCTGTTCCCAAATAACCTCAGAAATAAGTTACTCTCCTGAGCATGTTAATTATTCAACGTGTTTGTTGAATCATTTTTCTGAATAAATTACTCTCTGCATGAATGATAAGACTATTTATTTATGATTGATAGTTTAAACCTTGACATTGTTTTCTGGTTTTCCAGCTGAGTGACTCAGATATTCTAAGAGAAGCATTACGCATAGTAAATAACTATGCCTCTCAGCTAACTCTGAAAAAAGTTCCAGAAATAACAGTGTTGCCATAATGTAAACACAAATCAGGTATCCAAGAGGTCACAGAAGTCTAAGGTACAATCAGTATAGCAAAATACAACCTTCTCAGAGATGCACTCTTCTTTATCTGGCTTTGTGTTGACCCCAGAATTACAACTCTGGGGATGTTTCCCAGTTAATTCCCAACCCTATTCCCATAATGACTATCCTGCATGCATCTCTGCCTGCTGCCCTGATCACTGAGCAGAGCTCTTGCTTTGGTCCAGGGCCTCCACTCACCCCAGAGATTTTCAAGCACATGGCTCACAAACTTGAAAGAAAAACATCACATCCAAGTTCTACTTACCCCTGAACCCATCTCCATAATTGCGCTAGTTATCTTGTCCTGTTTTACCTTGAAGGCTTTCAGTCCCTCTGAGCTTTTCTAACTTTAGAGTAATTCAGGTTACTCAAGGAATTGCTCTTAATATAACCGACACTGCTACATCCGTAAGTGCAACATATATGAAATTTTTAGGTTGCAGACAGCATTAGTTTTAATTTCCTTCGGCATTTGCACTCCATTTCATGAAACATGTCTCAGAAAATCATGTCACTCTAATATGCCTAAATTCACATGTATGTGCAGCAATACATAAAGAGAATAGAGTATCTCTTGCAATTTCCAATTACAGACACTCAATTTCATTCAGAAGAAACACAGCATAACAGTTATTCTCCTCATTTTGTCTAGCTTCTGAAATTTAGGGGCTAGGATAGAATTCTACTGATTTTACAGTAGAATACTATCCTAGTACATACAGTAGAATTCTGCTGTATATTCTACAGCATTACCTCAATAATTGCAATGCTTTTAAAATTATAGATGCTGTGTTTCCACCAGACTTGTATGCAGATTGGCCTGATATCACTAGACTTTAGATTAGGCTTTGTGTACTCTTTAACACACTGTGTTTGCTATTCATTGTCATCTAAAGACAGGACCTTGAGCACACAGCCAACTGTATAACATTATTTTTAGTGCAAGCACACCAACTGTCCTTCCCAGAAGGTTTCCACACTAGGCAGAAAGATGAAGCTCTTAGCACAATTCAGAGACATAAGAAATCTATACAAGTAATGTATGCCCTTGGGACTGTAACATTACAATTGTGGTAAGCAAGTAATTCTCAGGTTTCATTAAATCCTGCAAGAAAACTCCCTGAAGATAACTGAAGCTCTCCCCTTGAGAAAAGGAGCACTGAAATATACAAGTGATAGCATTAACTCAACAGCTGAGGTAAAACCAGAACCAAATGCAAAAAGCAGCATGATTCTAAGACCTTAGAGTTCTCTATACCACTGTAAGAGTATATAGAATGTAAAAGCATCTGGTTCATTAAGCTATCCAGTTAAGGACTATTCACTGTAATAGAAATAACAAACAAAAAGGGAAGCAATAAAGCAAACAGACACACAAACGTTAATGACCAGGTAACAAAGTAGACAAAGACCAAAACTGTTCAGTCAATGATTGACGGTCTATTAAAAGGAACTAATCAAGCATAGCTGGGGGTGGGGTGGTGAAATAAAGAGTTGGATAAGATTTTTGAAGGGATTTTGTGCAGTGTAACAAAACCATGGAATAACAGAAAGAGCTTGTGGGGTTATGTAAAATTATGGAATCTTCATGGGAAGTGACAAAGGCAAGGAAAGCAAGGGATAAGAATGGGTAGCAAAGAACAAAAATGGGACATTTGTCTGAGCCCTGCAATTGAACAACACAATGTATCCCGTCTTCTTATTAAATCCTCTTACTGACTTTGCCTCTGTAACCTCACTGTACCCTATGAGAGTGCTACAACGTCCAACTGTCAGCAGCTGGAAAACAGACCATGGTTCACTAGGCCTGTAGATCCAAGTGCCAGGAACAGAGACACCAGAATACAAGAGATATCTGGGTGCAGCAACTGGAGAAGGGACCATGCACCATTGGAAGCAGGTGTGTGCTGCGGGGGTATAAGTGCCAGCAACTGGAAGAGGGACTGTGGCTCACAGAGCCCATAAATACAAGTGCAGCAGCAGAAAAGACTAGACTATTTCTCTTGGGAATTTAACTGTATGTACACATGTTCACGCAGGTGTACACATACACATAATTTGCTAACAAACCTTAAAACGGACTAGGCAGTAAAAGACTTATATCTGGAACAACCTATATGTGGGTCTAGGTCAATAACCAGGTAAAGGACACGGGGCTTGTGCATGGACAACAGATCACCACCTAGTGATCTGCTATTTGGGGGTTGCATGAGCAAAGGGTATCTGTGAGAAGAGTGCACAAGTGCGTGCATCTGTTTTGCTACTGAAAGTCAAGCCTACCTGATAAGTAGGGAAGGCCCTGCGTACTGGGTAAAGGACAAGGGTCCAGGCACAGATGTTAGAGCCCACACTGATATTAGTAAGATCTGTGGATATATTTGGGAAGCTAGAGAGCAAGGGCTGAGGCTTTTACTAATGAGCTTCAAACCTTCACAGCTGGCAAGGAAAAACAGGTCTCAGCTATTTGCATTTCTGATTGTGTGAATGCAAGTAGTTCACAATGCTAGCAAATTACAAATTGTACCTCTACAATTTGTTCCTGGTCTAGACTGGATGAGAGCTCTTAGAGCTACCTCCTTGTTCCTCTTGGCTGGAATTCTCATGAAGCCATGCCAACAACTTACTTTCTAACATGAAGTGGAAGAATGTTCCTTTCTTTCTCCGTTACTGCTTCTCTTCCCCTCATTCCCTGTGACAGGGTACTTGAATATCACAGAACAGGTCATATTAAGATTGGTAATTTTCACCTTTTCTCCCTCAGGTTGCTTAATTAACACTTGTATTGCATCTCTTACTTTGCATATGGGTCTTGCTAGAATCATAACCCTCCTACACCCTTGAATACATGAATATGAGACTTAGAAATATTATTCTCCTTGTAATTTATCCTCAGAAATAAGTGGGCAGAAACTTCAAAAAACATACAGTAAATCAAAGGTAAAAAAAAAAAAAAGCTAAAAAGCTATGATAACTAAAAAGTCTATATATTTTGCATTCTAACCAAAAAATAAACAAATAAAAGATGTGTTATTTTCATCAGAAAAATCTGTCAGAAAGCTTGTGTATTTTGGGAAAGAAATCTTCCCTGAGAGGTGGTTGACGCTTGCTGCTTTTCCATTTTTTCAGAGTAAGCTGAAAAATCTCTGAGAACATTCTGCAAGGATGATTATTGAGAAGTAGCTCTTCAAGATGTACAAAGTTTCATACTTCTCCCACAGTTTTGCATCTTAGAAAAAAAAAGAAGTCATACAAGAAAAATTTTACAATCAAAATGAAAACCAAAGGAGAAAGTTCTGTGATCCAATTACAGAGACAAATGCCAAGCATAAGAAACACTCTGAAAGTTATCATGCATATCACTAAACTACTCAAAATGTAGCTCACATACTTTCATTCTCTTACCTGAAGAATGACTAATACTACATCATGCCATATAAATACTAGGCAGCATTTAAATAGATACAATTCAGATATCTTTTGAAAAATCTAGATAACTCTTTGAGAAATTACACTTAATTATACCTAAAATGCAAAGGATGCAACTTGAGCCCTTATGATTTGTCTGGTCACTTGGACATTCTGGCATAGAATACAGAGGAGGAGCACAGCAAATACCACCTAAGCTTCTATTCAAAGCTTCATAGGAGACAGTGTAAAACTTATTACAAAAAGTAATGGGAATTTTATGGCTGCTGCACACATAAATGGAAAGGCAGAAATAAACTTACCACACTCTTGGAGTGCAGCACATACTAAATTAATTTGAACTAACTCAGAATGCAATATTATTTAATTTTTTTTTTTTTTATTTGGAAGGCAATTATGGAATTCAGAGGAAAAAAAATCAAAAAAAAAAAAAAAAAACACCAAACCATTCCAACATATTTTTCTACTCATTCTTCCATTTCACTTAACACCCCCCTCTTCCTCCAGCTTTAGATGTAGAATAAATTTGGTTAGCAGCAACATCTGGAGGTCACCTAGTCCAACCCCTGCTCACAGAAGGGCTGATTTGATCAGGAGAAGGAATTTGCTTCCTCAAGACTAGAACACCTCATTCTCTCTTACACTTCACTTGTAAGAGAGAAGCAACAGTATATTTATAGATACAAAACAACAATTTAGTGTCTATAACAACAGTTTGATAGTAAACGTGGCAATGTTTTAACAAGATTCAGTGGCAAGGCACACTTGATTATTTGCTGCATAGAGGACAGGGTCAGTCAAAACTGCCAGGGAGACCCTCCTGTACTCATGAGGTTCAGAAAGGAGCCCCTTGCATTCTAAGCTCCTTCTCAGAGGGAAGTGCAGGTGGATTCAGACTTTGCCCCAAACTCGGTCAACAACTTATATCTAAAGGATTACATGTGCACAATCAACCCTTTATATCACTTAGCTAACATTTCTAAGTTTTGCACTTACTGGATGTCTGGCGCAATAAGGAATCTCTCAGCCCCAGGGAGTAACCTTGAGATGCATCCCTACTCAAGAGAAGATCCTGGCATACAGCCCCCTACCATGCAGGAGAGCCCAGCGGGCACCGGGCTATCCATTATTTATGGAGTAAGGTAATTGACTTACAGTCGTACACTGACTAAATACGTTTCCTCCAAACTTGGCTTGAGCCTGACCTTAACCAGCACTGCGGTCAGGGGGGACATTGCCCAAATTACATTCAGCTATTCTGTTGCTGTTTGTCACCCCTGAACCTACTTTGAGCCTGATACAGCCACCACACTCAGACACATCCATAACGACAGCTGGTGGGGGTTACCACCCGAGCAGGGTCACGGGAAATAAAGCTGACGCTGGGAGCAACAGGGGGGAGAGAGGAGCACCCCGAGGTCTCTGCGCAACTCACCCGAGCACCTAATACCCCTCAGTCAGAGCTCCGAGATACCCTTACACCCGCACCCCGCCCGCGCACGCAACACCCGCGCCACGCTTTCCCGCTATCGCCCCTGTGCGGGGCAGCGCTTCCCGGCCGCGGCCCCCCCCCCTCCAGGGCGGCCCCGGCCCACAGAGCCCGCGAC
>JANRGW010042056.1:0-21577 GCA_024733675.1 Psilopsiagon aymara
TACTCAGAAAACCATTCTGTGACCTCCTAATGGTGCTCCCATCTGCAGAGAAATGGGACAGAATTCAAGTCTTTTGTAGCAGCAAGCATTCAGCTGAATGCTCTCCACTGATACAAAATAAAATGAAGTGCAGATGTTGAAAATACGCTCAGGGTGTACAATCATTTCACCCATTTCATCTGCAAAAAAGGCAACTGACTTAAATACCTTTCATTTTGAGATTCAAGGAATTTGGCCTGAACATTCTTCTAACCCCATCTATTCTGTCTGCCTCCATGTTCAGGGTCAAATTGATAAAAAAGAGGGAAAAAGAAACTCTTTATTCCACTTGAAAGACAGATATGACACATCTCCTTTAAGCAAGTGCGTCAATTCTGTTACAAGGCTTATTATGAAATAGAAACAGCTAAAAGTGAACGGTTTTCATCACACAAAGGAGATGCAATATGTATGTAATTACAAAACAATCTAAGTGTGCATTGTTTGCGGGTTTTTTCCTCATTACAGAAGACACGCAGATTTGTTTATTCCTAAACCCCTTGAAAACAGTAAACCTAAATTAGGATTAAAACCAAAATACTAGTAAAATGGAAACATATCAGTCTACCTCTACTTGGAGGCATGAAAATCAAATACTGCCAGGATACAATGAATGGTATCTGTATTCTTCCTGTTCTTCTGCGCACTACAAAATATACTTTTTCATGTCTAGTTTATCAGAAGCATAGAATAGGAATCTTCTCTATTTAGGATTAGCTGAAAAAAATCTTTAAAACATTCTTTGAGCTTTTCTCTGTGATTGGTCCTGCTTTATGGTTGAAGCTTTCTCAGCTGAAAAATGCAGATGTTAAAGCATCCTATCCCCAGTGATGAAATTATCATTAAGGTTTAACTAATATTCAGAGGCAGTTGTATATAACTGGAGTTTCAGTTTCAAGACTATTTCAGTCATTTAATTTCAAATTATTTGATTTCATTAATGTGGAAGTTGCTCAACCTGGAATTTCCTTCCAATTAAAAACATAATAATAACATTAATTTCATATTCATGTAGAGCAAGGGAAAGAAATGGGAAGACCAGAGAAAAAACCCAAGAAAGATACTGCCATTGAAAACAGTGTCAAGATTTCCACCTGACCTAAAAAGATTCTAAAGGTATGCATTCCATTTGATGTGCATGTGGAAATATCTTAGTTCTACAGAATCTGGTTTAAGTTAGTATAAAACCTGAATAATTCCTAAGGATGCCAGTTCAGTGGAAGATGCTAAATGTGCATGTAGGAAAGCTCCTCCCTGTACACAAAAAGTACAGCTCAGCAAAATAAGAAAGCTTCACACAAAGTTTGGATGTTGTCAAAGAGGGGGAACAATAACATCCTAAAAGCAAAGAGATGTGCTGGTGCATAAAATGCCAACATCAAACTGATTTTCCAAGTGCTACAAGAAAAGCAAGCTAGACAGAAGAGGTCTTTTGTTCCATGGATTGCCATCTGCAGCACGAGTGCCATGGAAAATCATCAAGAAATGCCAATGTTTTAAAATCTGCTCTTCTGCATAAATATCCTTTTGTAAGCTTTTCGTAATGCGGCTATAAACTATTGATTTTTCATCCTAAGATTTCTAATACATTTATACATAAACTCACACTTACATGACAAATATTCATTCCAACACTGTTTACCAATACTTGACACACAAAGAGATCAAAAATAAATGTTATATGGAATTTTAAAAACATCCCCACTGAACATGTTCTGTTTGCAGCTGCCTCTCCATCCATAAAGACAGAAAAAACCTCAGTTCTCTTGTACTGCAGAAGTCAGATATATCCCTAGCATACTTTTATTTTACCCCATATATTAACGGCATATACTTTACTAGCTTTCTGGCAATATACAGGCCCTAAATTCATAGCATGAAGCGCATGCATCAATACGTATTTCAAGGAATAGGAATAGGCAGCATACTTTTAAAGGGAAAAATTCAAGCTTATATATACTTTGGTTATTCAGTTTTTGAGTCTTGCCTGTAACTAAGTTTTAGAATTTCAAGCAGATAAACTAAGATGCAGAAGGACACAATAAACAGATATTACTTGGGATGACAGAATGTTTTAATCTCAGTAATCTTTCACATAATCTTAAAGAAATCAGGCTATGTGGCAAAGGATTTCTAAGAGATCATTAAGGACTACGTCAGCATCATGCTACATCTCCCTGAGATGCAGCCACCTCTGGGATAAACACATCTGTTTAACAGTGTGAACTCTCCAAAGTAGTTAAAAGAACTTTCCAAAAATGCACTGACATGGTAGGCTTTTCGCTTTTAATGGGCTACCATCCACAACTCCACCTACCATTGCACATCTTGCAAACTGCAGCACTGATAAGGTGCAGCAGAAGTCTGAATTCTATTTGAGTTCACAGAACAGATTCTTACGACAGCAGAAACTAACAAAAGAATGATGTCCTGTTGTGGTTTCACCACGAAATATTTCTGAAAGCAGAAATGACTGAAACCCACTGATCACATACCACTGTCAGTCTGTTCTGATTCCTCTATACCTAATAAAGGCATGATAGTATCAGTGAATGTATAGTTTTCCTCTTGTAACTTTGCTCCAGGACTTCAAACAAGAATGTGTCTATAAGTGCCTACATCAGATAATTGTACAGGGTACACATAAACAGATGTGCAGAAACACTAGCACTGGAAACAGGGACGTTATGTTTCTCCATATCATTTAACCTTTACCCTAAAACCAAGCAAAGACCCCAAAGGTGGCACATGTAACCACACTCCCCTCCACAGGACTGGGAAGCTGCTATAGCACCCAACTCACAGCATACCACCCACGTTAAGAACTTGTATAAAATTTCACTAGTAATTCAGTGAATGCCAATTATTCCAAGGATGATGTGTAAATGTCTCCTCACAGTTTCAGAATAGTGCATAGCAGTACTATGAATTATATGGGTAATTTTGTACTGTACCTCAAGGAGAACAGCCAAAATGTTTATGTAATTCTGTTCAGATCAATAAGGCCTGAATAATAAATAAACCCAGAAAGACATTCAGAGCCTTCAGGGAACCTATTTTTACTATTAAGGAACTGCCTTTTGTACTTCATTTAAACATACAACAGACAAACCATTACATTTCTGGGATACTTGTAATTGCCTCATGACATATTTTACATTTGTAAGAGCTCTCACAAGAACAATATTAAGCACTGATTACTCATTCTTTGCAAAATAACCTCAAGTGTTGGAATAAGGTATATAATTTGCTCTTACATGCATATTTTCTTTTTGATGAAGTATTATCTGAAGTACTGTAAGAGCATGTTAGCTTTCACGTCCAACATTTGCTGCCTTTGAGATTAATAACACAGCACTAAACCAATTAAGGTTAAAAATTTATAGAAAAATAATTTCTCTTACACTGTCCCTTGATATTAGCACTGTACTGCTGGCCAAGAATACTAAAAGGAGTAAGTTACAAATAAAATTATTAAAACTAATCATCTCAATCATTCAGTTATGTATTCCATTAGGAATCCAAAAAACACACTTACATACAGCAGTATTAAACCTAAAACTCCACTCTGTGTTAATCTTCCTATTTTGACTTTTTTCTTACAGTAGCACCAGTGTTAATTTACAGAACAGGATTCAGGGAAGGCTACCAAACGCCTAAATGAACAAAGCAATTTCTGCCACACATGTTGTGCTCTAATCCTCCACAACTCCAGAAACAACAATCACAGTTACAGTTTACTGCACATTATAAAACTGCCAAGAATTACGTTTTAAGAACTTGACAACTTGCTAAGTTTTGTTGCTTTTTCTTCATGAAGACTCCCTTTTTCAATCTTCCCCAGCTCAAATGACAGTTGCTATTCCAATCTAAATATGTTTTCCTTTCACTTCCATTTATCGAGTTTGATCTTACACTTCACTTAGTCACTTCTTCAGTTCAGAAAATTTGCTTCTGTTTTTACTGCTTCTGAATTGCTCCTCCCATTCTTCTCTCATTCAAATATTTTGTCCATGCTGACACGCAGCTGATCACAGGGAAGCAAAGCAAATTCACTGATGCCCAAAGCAAAGCATCAGTCCTTTTATTGGCTATTATTCTCTTGGTAAGCCAAATGCTGTGCTGCTTGCACATGCTAAGATCTCTTAGAGGAATCCTCTGGGCTTCATTTTTAACATACACCCATCTAAGTCCTGGTAGAGCTTGCTAAATCTAATCACTAGCTAACAAAACGCAAAGCCTTACCTCCTATTTTCCTTCACCAACCTTGTTGCTACCATGACCTGGGGACAAGAAAGCCTGCTATTGGTGTTGGGGTTCTTTGCCAAGTCTTCCTCCTCCAGCATGTCTCACAAGCCCTAAAACAGATGGGATTTTTCCAGGTACCCACAGAGTGAAACCAAGGTGGTTTTTGTCAGGTTAATTCATGCTGACAAAAGTTTCTAAGGCACACTTTGTCGATTTTAACCAGAGAAAACTGTTTGCCATAGGCAAACTGAAGCATTGGTTTGGGGTACTTCCTTACCCCATGCCTGAGTTCAGAGATACCTGGTCCCCAAGTGTAAAAGAAGGCGTGAGTCTGCGTATAGGGATGGAGAGTGTCTGGGGATGCAGCACCACTCAGGCAAAGCCACTAACTGTTGTTTCCTCCACAGCAGCACATCAACATGCCCAACTCTCCCATGTTACTGTTCCTGACACTTGACTCCTTCTATTTTCTTGGAAGAAGGAATCTCACTCCTCGCCAGCAAGGCTGCAAAATTCAGTTCTGTGAAATTCTGGAAGGATCTTGTGATGGCTCTAACTTCAGTCACACTTCACCTCCAAAAAAAAAAACCCATGAGCTACTGTGGTACTGCTCACGGGAACATTCTTAACAGGAAACACTGTGCTGGATACACTCCATTTACCACATAAATTTTTCTGTTCAACACCATGGACTACAAAATTCCAAGTATTCAAAAAAACCCAAACAACAAACATATAAACAGTTGTCGGATTATTCAGAACTTGTATCAGAGTGTGTTTTTTATATTTATCCTGCATAAATCTCAACACAGAGAGCAGGCCACCACATTTCAGTAAAAGATGTCTCAGTAAAAACTGAAAACAAGTGAGGAGAACAAAGGACTCAAACAAATAATCAAAATGAATGTCAAAATGCAGAGCAGCAACAGCTTGCTCTTCTGGAGTTATTAGTTTTCACTAGTCAAGTCCAGCGATGAATACAAAACAAAATGTCAGATGTAGCCATGTAAAGTAAGAACCACCAAGAACCACAAACTATAGGCCTGGGAATGTCAGATGATTAACTGCTAAAATAAATGCTGCAGTCAGCAATAAAGTCTTAGATTGCAAACTATTGAATTCCTATCTACTTTCTTCATTTTAATAGACGCTGAACACTGGTATTTACTCACGCTTTTCATTGCAGGTGATTATGGGTATTGAGGAAAAAAACCACACGAGACACATTCAAGTGTTCAGAGTGTGAAATATACTCGCCTGAACTTTGGTTGAATGTTGATCTAAGAATGCTAAAGGTTATTGCTTTACACAAACATATTTGCCATCTTTGGATTTGATTGGTGAAGGAAAACACAAACCAGGTCACAGTCTAACAATGTGTTCGATCAAGTCCTTCATAAACAATTGCTGCATCCCATGAAGCCAATATATACACTTAATATAAGCACAACAGTTATCACCAAGCACTGCACTTCAAGGTTCCTTCTCATCTAATGCAAGGCAATTATTTCAACATTAATTTTGTTACATATTATTTGTATCTCCACAGCACCAAAATTAAGGCTACATGAAACTACAAAGATAATTACACAAAGGTGTAAAAGTAAAAAATTCCAGCATCCCTAATAGGCCGCTGGTTCAACATCCCAGGGTGGAAACTCCATTCCCATAGCTGTATCTATGCTTCTGTTGTTACCTAAATCAAGGTACTAAATGGGCTGTAAATTACATTAAAAATTGTATGACCCTTTTACACAGTTCCCCCTCCATCTCCAAATGAAGGTGAAAGCATTTAAAATCCACCACACAGCTCTTCTCCTTGAAGTATGCTCATCCATAACCTATGCCTGGGAAGATGAAGAAAAGCTTGCTGAAAGTGCAAAGTTATAACACATTTCCCTTTGAAGCAATTAAAAGGCTCAGGTGTAGCACTGCAGCCATTTTAAAAAGAGCTTTAGGAAATTAACTAAAACCACCCCAAACAATAACAACAAAAAATACAACACAAAACCCAAACACCACAAAACTGACACACATTAATGAGGAAAAGCCCACATTCCTCTCACTTTTATCCTTTGATTCTCTTTTGCACTTAACATATGATTACTGACGACTTCTTCATCTTCTGAGAACAGCCTTCTCTTGTCCTTAAAATGACCATGTCATAATTATATTCAATTAAAGATTCCTGAAACCGTTAGTAGTTTTTCTCACACATTCTTAGCACTAAGATAATTTAGTGGGTCTGATTTTCTTCTGCATTTTAATGGAGAAATAACCTAGTAAGCAACGCTGAGGGCAGCTTCTGCTTTGCTACTGCGAGGATGAGTAGAGTCCCTGAGCACCGCAGCCAGCACATCCAGCCTCACTGGGGCCCAGGTACCCCCAGTGAAGGAAGAAAAGAAGAAGTTTTTACTCCACAAACATCCATGTGCCACAAACCTTTGGTTTACTCTGACAAGAGATACCGCTACTGTGGTAGTTTCAACAGAGCCAAGACAAAACCAGGAAAGACCACACTCTAATAATGTTCTTTTTTCTCCATCCCTACCAAAATCCTTATTCTTGCTATAGAAATCTGTGGGTTTATACAGAGAGTAATTTTAAACAGCTATAACATCTCACCACAGCTCTACCTTTATCGCTATTTTAAATTAAGGTTGATAAATTCTTACTTTTACATTCACTATGTGTAGTGAATAAATGAAGTTAGCTTGAATGCAAAGTGAAGAAATGGCCTTCAAAATGCACATGAGGTGTTCTTCAGATGAAATGTAAAGCAATACAGAAAGGCAGCTGTGTTCAGTAAATCCCTATAGAGCAGACAGTTCTGGCATGTATGAAGCAGCATACCTCAGCCTCCGATGGAGCTTAATTTACTTTTGCCTACTGCTACCCTGGATTTCACAGGAATGATTAACCCCACACTCAGAAATATTCTATTGAGTAAAAAATATATACCTTTTGGATGCATGCTAACACATCAGAAACCACTGGAATACAGGTTATTACTTACAGATATTTCTTCCTTACAATTCCTTATGCAAAGACAATAGCTCTCCCCTTTTCACTTCTGCTGCTGCCTTAATTTAGACATCAAATAGCTGACAAAACAGAGGAGCTTATAAAACTACATTAGCAATCTCTTTAAAATATTACTTAACACACCAGTGATCAAAGCTCTTAGGTGTTAGGAGTTCTAGGCAAGATGAAAGCTTTCCTTCCAGAAATGTTTGTTGACTTCCTCTATGATTCTATGACTTATCTGTTCATATCCAAAAAGCTCCCAGCAACCAAAACTGAACAAAAAAACCCCAAACAAACCTAAGAAAAAACCCCACCAGAACTCCAAACTATCAGAGTTAAAGGTCAGTGAGACTGGTTCTTAAAAGGATCACAAAAACCTCCAGATAGTAGTAACTAACTGCACGCAACAATAACTAACTCTGGGCATGCAATTCCAAATGCAAGAGCGCTCAAGCAGAACTTGAAGGTTGGAGTTTCCTGCTGCCATCGACATTAAAATTCAGAGAGTCCTATGTTTCAACTGTTATTTCCATGTGCTCTAGAAGATCCAGAGTGCTCCAACTCTGAGTTGGAATAAACAATCACTGCTACACCATCTCATCTAGCAAGGAATAATGCTGAGCTGAATACTTGCCCCAAACTTTGCTTTTGCAGGTTCTATTGTCTATATAAATGTACTGAGAACAGTGGCAGCTACATAGTAAAGATCAGACCACACAAATATATCACATTTGTTTAGGAATTTTCACAAATCTTTGCTTAACGGTTATCTCCCCTCTCCTATGCTTTGCAGAGTTAAAAAAAACACTGGTACTATGCAATACTATATGAAACAGGAGTCTGCCTTACCTAGCTAAAGATTACTCCTGCATTTCCCTGCAGCTCAAAAGAAACGTTTGTCATTATTTTAATGACAAATTCAACCAAACCCATACCTTTTAATTGTAAAAGAGGTGGAAGAAAAATCATGCTTCAAAGATGTTTCCAGAAGAGACAGTAGAGCTCCTACAAGGTCACTTCAAAAGGTCCAGCTAACCTTTCAGAGCATTAGCAACATTTATTTGGATTAATGCTTACAACTTGATAAAGTAAGAGTTTTCTTTCTGATGTCTTTCCAACACAGTGTTGGTAGAAATGTTATTATAAAGACAAAGGTTGAAATTTTCAAAGTTATATAGGAACATGCACTGAAATTTTTAAAAGCTGCTGTCCCTCAGGGTCAAAATCTTTCAGGAACTCAACAGGAGTTGTGATGCATTAACACACCTCTGGCTATCTTACTACTCATTCAAATTAAAAAGAGTGCAATTTCATTTAAACCCATACGACTTTGTGCTTTTCAGCCTAAGGTATGACTATGATGGCATTTATTTTTTTCTGACATGAATTTGCTTGATTTTGCTGTGGTCAGTTTACAAATCGTGCCAAGAAACATAACCTAACCTGACACAAACACTTCAACTCATCAATAGTCTTATTCGTATTGAGTAAGTAATTTGAGCTTTTTCATTATGAAGTGCAATACATATTTCATCTTATGAGTTACATCTAAAAGTTTCAGGAAATGAGAGCAGGTATCTCTATTTTTTATTACACTAAAATGCATTTCAATTCTGCCAGTTGGAGCACAGTTAATTCAAACGAGTCTACCAGAAGATACAAATAGTAAAACAGTAACAGAGGCAAAGTAGTATAGTAAATACAAGCAGATTAACCCTATTTTGACTGTCTATGTGGGCAGCCAACTGCCCTGTTCAGGGGCCTTACACTGATAAAAGCAAATGTAAAGCTGTTAGTGATCCCTCTGTAGAGAAAGTACAGGGCTGAAGATGCTTGGAAATGAATCTCTTTAAGAGTTGTAAGGAGATGCTGCAGGAAGCATGAGATGCTGTTTGAATGCACTACAGTCAGAAGCATAAGTAAACTTTCGATCTGTTATGTGTTACTTCTGTTTGGTATGTACCCTTGCCTCAGCTACAGTTCATTAAACCAAAAGCTGGGTTTAAAGTAATTTGCCTGTTTGTCATAGGCTCCACAGAGAGCTTTGTGACTGACACAGTGATTTCCTGTGTTGTTACCTGGGAAACAGTGATCCAGATGGGAAATTATGACTTGTTCTTGTGGTTCTTCTTAGATGAGAAGAAGGGTAGTATAGCCAAAACTGGAGAAAACGTTATCTTTAAGGCTTTTAAATCCACTATTCTTAAAACACACTGCCATTTGTTGAGAGGGATGTATGATCATAGACATAGTACCCTTATTATTTTAGAAAGCTGTTTGTGCCTGAAGAGGGAAAGAGCTTGGTCTTACCAGATTTTATGCTATCCTTTCTCATTCCATCTCCCTGCTACTCTATTCAAGAGCCTACATTTTGTTTTGCATTTCAGGCCATTTCACATGGTACGTTTAATCATGTTGACTGGGATGTGGGACTTGCTAGAAAACAGTGAATAGCTTATCCTAAAGAGCTGTTCAACATGGAAGATTATTAAGCTGGTACTAGTCAATGCCAGTCTAAAGCTGCTTCACAGAAACTCCAGCTTCTCCAGTGGTACCATTAGTCAAAGCTGTGACTGCATAAAATAAAAAGGCAATTTAGCAAGTACTATTCATGATCTACTTGAAGACATTCTAGCAGCCTAAAAACTTGCTAGCATACTAATACCTCTTAAATGACCTCGCTGCTGGAGTTACTACAACATTTTCTGCTATTGTTTGCTTTCAACTAATATCTTTGAAATACATCCGCTGGAACAAAATAACAGTATCTATCTCAATAAAAAACAAAGGAAAAAAATCCTTCACTTTATATATCAAAATAAAAACGAACAGAGTGGTGTTCAGTACTCTACTTAGAAAGGTGTCAATGTTTTCTTTTTTCTCTATAATTTTCATTTCACCATTGTATTGCACCTTTTTATTTTCTGCTTGATTTTTCCTCCTATTTATTTTCCATTTTATCTTTCTGTTACATCTATAATTTTCAATCTTTCATTCCAGAAGCACAATTTCTTTGCCTTTCTGTATTCATTTCTGGCAGATCTCCTATTAGAAATCATAAGAAAACCGGAAGGAGTGCAATGACAACAGTAGGCAGATGATTTATCACAAAGATTATAGGCTGACAGGCCAAGTCAGAACCTGTAAGAAAGTGTATGACACAATCTCCATGTTAATGTTTTAGTGATCTCCAAATATTACATTAGAAAAATTGTGACAGGCAATAATTGACAGCATTAGTTTGGTGATAAAGATAACAGTAAATAGGGTGACAGTATCCTTAAAGTTTACAAAACACAATGCCAGGATTCACACAGAAAATAACCTGAACTGTTTGAGACCTCAGGGACAAAATGACAAAAATCACTGCAGGAAGCTTCTCTAAAAACCAGAGTCCTACAGCTGGCGTTATAGCAGCAGGGCTATTGAAAATCTACTGGCCCTCAAAGCACGCTTTAGGGAAAGGAAGGGTGATAGACTGGGATGAGATAATGGAGTCAGCTACTTCTCCCATTTATCAGCTTTTTAGAGTCCTAAAACTCTTAGTCAGTGCAAGTAGTCTTTACTATCCTTGAAGACTGCACATTCTCCATACTTGTATCTACAGTTTCTACAAAGTGTCTCTTTTATACAGTCACTGCCTACCAGAAAAAGCAGTTGATTCATGCAGGAAAGACAGAAATCACTCCATGGTGGTCAAGTTCCAGTCAGTAACAGGTTATGACTTTTGTCCTGAAGGACTATGTAGCCTAAATCTCCCAAAAGTACAGCTGCTCCTTTTAAGTCTTGTAGGCTCCATTTTTTTGTTATCGATTTTTGAACTCCATCCTCTGTACTCAATGCAAAATAGTGCAGGAAAACCATATAGCTTAGCTTTTAGTGTAAAGCCTCTTACTCTCGCAAACCATACAGAAAACTGCAAGCAACAGTCTTTCGGAAATATTTTCCTGAGAGGGAAGAACTCGTTTAATGCTTCCAATGGAGCTGAACCAGCCAGTATCTCCCTACCTCCAGCAACGGAATTGAAGTAGGAACCAGGAAAGGTTTATCCCTGAGTATCACATTGCAGGTGTTTGCTTGGCATTCATCACTTGATTTTCTGGTAATTCTTAATAAAGCATTATCTATTTTATACACTGAAGCTAAATGAATATTGAATGTGTAAACAGCTGGAAAAGGGTGGGTTTTTTCAGTAGCTTTACTTCATAAAGTCTCCACGGGCATCCAGGCAGAGTTATGGCTGCTTACATGAAAAATGCCATGTTCTGCTGCTTCATTTCTCTGAAGCACAAGCTAACGGTTCTGTCAAAGAAGTTAGTGTGTAGAGAAACATCCTCCAGGCTCAAAAGCATCAGGTTAACAGGTCTAGCGCACCTCTGTAACGTCAGACTAACTACCAGCTTTACCCATTGTGAGATTTATCAGAGTCCTAGAAAAAGAACTGAGGAAGTGTTTATCTTCCTCCTTCTGCAGCACAGAATATTTCGCTAAGGTCACCCAGGAATCTCTCACTTAAACAAAAAAGCTACTAATGCAGAAGCCCTAAAGCTCTTAGCACTCCAATTTCTTTCCATGGCACACAAATCGGGTGGCTTCCAGAGAACAGCAGTGTATAATTTAGTACAATCATCCTCAATACAGGTCCATGAACATAACATAACTGATATAATAGAACCTCTGACTTTAACCGAAACCATGAAAACCAGATGCCATCTACAAGAAGGGCCCTGTAGATGGCCCTGAGCCATCTACAAGAAGGGCCAGCCTGCAAAATCAGGCAACCACAGGGAATAGAGGCCACTGATAGCTACTCTCAAGCTCAGCCTTCAGTTTGCAGAGTGAAGTAGCTTGAGCCCTTCGTGGCATTATTGCCTTTAGGAGAAAAAATGAGTGCAAAACAGCCTCTCCTCTTATTTACTGCACAGTTGGTTCACTCCACTCTAGATCTAGATTGCATCCCAAGGTATTAACAGTTCCGTAATAGGACTAGGCTCCAGCTTCAATCTCTACATCATGGCATAAATGGACTCCTGAGCTAATAAAAATGGTGCATGTTGAGACACTATGCAATATTTTCTTAGAAAGGAATGAACTGGTAGTTAATGGTGCTCTGAAAACAGAACAGATAGGGGTAGTTACATGATAAGCAATTTAATTTTCAGCTACCTTAAAATAAATAACATAAGATTGAACATCATATAACCCAGAAACATAAGTGACACAACTTATTCCTGGGACTGTAAAATGCCTCTGCTCAAAAGAAGGGCTGATATGACTCATTTTTCTAAAGCACAGTACTTCCCTCCTTTTTGCTGCTTTAATTTCAAATACTGTTATTTCGACATTCAGGGCTCACTACCCAGCTTAATGTAAAGTCATAAATCCAGGAATATGGCAGAACCCATCAATCTTCTCACTGGCATATTTATGAATTTCAGAACTTAAAGAGTTAAATACTTACATTCATTTAATAATCACACAAAAGGGAATTTCATGTATTTTTCTTTCAAATTAAACTCCACTGAACTCATCTGCTGCCACATCAGCAAGGCTTCCAGAGTCCATAAAAGCAGCTGACAGTCCTTGTAAACAATAGCTGTTCCTAATGAGACCACATCAAGATCTCTATTCCACTTAATTAAAAAGAATGGAATCATTTTAATGATAAAAGCTAACATTTAAACAAAAAAATCTAATGCCAGCATTTTCTCTATCAGTGGTCATGCTCTCACTTAGCTTGTTTCTGCTCTTGCAGCCTGTCTGGTGTATTTAGGAGGATCCTGACATTCACGTGATGTGACATTAAACTGTGTGCCTTGGCAGAAATGAAAGAAGTAAAAATTCAGTTGCAAATGTAAAAAATAGATTACAAGGAATCAGCTCCCAATGGTTGTTACCATACTTCATTCTAATGACAAAATAAACTATAAATAGAATATATAACAATCACAATCTCTACCATTTGTGCTCTTTAAAAAGTTCTTTTTAATGGTGTATTCATTGACTAAACACTAAATCAAGCACTGGGGCTGGCTGCATAGGATCAAAGATTTAATTGTGGTAACAGTGCGAAATGTGTCCAAATGGAAATGTTTTAATTAATGTATCCACTCTCTGCAAAAAGGTCATTATGAGAAACAAAACCCCAAGAGAAAAGATGCAACTGCTGTGATACTTGCCAAGGCTAACCACCGTTTTCCCATGATCCCCCTGCATTCATTCAGAAACCCCATTATTCACTTGTTAAGCAGTGATGAGAGGAACACAAATTCAAAGACAATCCTTACTCTCAGGAGTTTACAATCTAGAAGGCAAACTAACCTTAATTTATTGGAATGAAAAAAAAAATCTATAAAAAGCAATTACTACCATTTTTAAATACTCTCTACATTCCTCACATGTTATGAATCTTACAGCGCTTAATGGCTTTGAAGCCCTTATCATCAGGGAGCTAGTAGTCATCAGAATCTCATTACTCAACCAGTCAGCATCCTGATGGCTATCATCCAGCAATTTACTAAATCAGATAAGAGCATTCAGTGAACCACTATCATCAAAGTGGGAGCCCTCATGGGGACCTGCCCATGCTATTTACTATATACAGAAGAAATGTTGTTCATTTCCCCCTTCCCGCATAAAAAACGCAGAGGTTTCTGAGCCAGGGATTTACAATGCATTATAATTCATGAGCAACTGGGATGGCCTGCAGCTGCCAGAAAGACGAGACAGTTGTGTAATCATAAGGAAAATCACACCAACTCCCCAACTAGCACCAATTAATTTCAGGAAGTGCTCAGTAAGAAATTACTTGAGATAGTTACAGTTAAAGGTAACTAGAGATCTGAATAAAGCACTCCTATAAAAGCTATGCTAACAAAGCTTTAGGCCATGATACTTGGCTACAGCTGATGAAGAAGTCAGAAAATAGCCATAATATCCTGCATGTATCCGGAACATAATCTGATCCTGGTCTGGATCTTAAGAGTTTCTGTCCTAGGGAGTGGTTTATGGGTCTTTCTCACTGCATTGAGGGATGAGTATTTGTGGCTGTCCTTAATACGCATGGCTTACACTTAGCTTTGCTTTCAAAACGTTTTCTACCACACTGCATTAGATCTTTAATTGCTCAGTAGCTCCAGAAATGGCTTAGCGCAACAGCCAGACAGAACTTGTTCAGCAGTCACCCAGTGTAATACCCTTCTTCTGCCAGGATCACCACTTACAAATTCTTTGGCTCTTAGGATAATAAATAAGTAAAGGAAACACCCAATATAATTCAGACAGTCATTCTGATCAAATGCGGTTATGCAAATGCCATTCTGTGAAGTCCATCTAAGAATTTCAAGAATAGCCAGGTACTAGTTGCCATCTTAAGGACAACATTCTTGTTACAAAGCCTATAGTCTAGGTTCTTACAACTCTCCATCCCAGAATACGAAATCCAGCTACTTGCGAGTTTGGCAGGATCTGTTTGAACCTGTTACTCACCAAGTCTTGGGACATACGTATAGAAGAAGTCAGCAGTTTCTTTTTGCAGCAAGGAGCTTTCAAAACCGCACAGAAATGTAGCTTGTGCCTTGACAAAATCACAGCCTTCAACAATTACGAGTTTTCAAAGAAGCTGGCTGACATGCAAACTGAATACTGTGAGAAAGATCAAAATTATCATGTCCTAGAAATGTGGCTGGACATTTCTTTCATCTCCCTGGTGGCTGCCTGGTTTGCTGCAAAATTCTGCTTCTCAGATGAGAAGTCCTAAATGTGATACATCTTGTCAACAAATGATGGACACGCTGAAGACCAGGGCAAGAGATACCTATACTGCGGTCATGGCTCAGATTAAGACAGAAAAAAGAAGAATGAAGTGCAATTCAGGTATATGTATATGTGCCCTAATGTCAGGCTGAGTCTTTGCGGTATGCAGGAATTCCTGCTTTTACACGGAGCATTATCTTTAATTGCATAAAAAGAAAAAAAACCAAACACTGATGTTTTCAGTGCTTTTGTGCAGAATAAATGCCAATCATGAATTGCCTTGTCATCCTGAAGTGCTTACAGTGTCACCTGTAAAGAACTGTTATTCTCCCCCGAGAAAAAGCACTCACATCCTAAACATGTAGAGACCCAATGTACCAGCAGCAAGTACAACACATTTCAAACAGGATACCAAGGTGTTCCCACAACTGAAAGGCTCAAAAATAAAGATGTTTAAGACTATGACACTTCAAAAATCAGCCCAGTGAAGTTGATGCACTTGGTTACACAGGGCATTAAGACCATGACACACCACTGCTTTGCACTACCAGAAGTCTTTGTCTGGATACTGATAAATTCAAGAGTTTTCTCTTCTTTGAGGTACCTCAATAGATTTAACTTACTATAGCCTAGAATGACCCAGAGTTCCCAGAGAAAACTGCTTCAGTCAACACACAGGAACTCTGGGGTATACCTGGGCTTCATATTGCAGACAGAATACAGAGAGCACAACAGTTATTATATCGGGGAAAATTAATTGTGAGATGCCTGTAAGTACAAGATTTACTTTCTGAAAACCCAGATAACACAATATTCGAGGTTTATACTCTATTAGCGATTACTATGCTGATTAAGAAAAAAGTCAGACATGGCTTTTGCCCCTATTTACATTTCTATTCAATTAAAGTATTCCAGGCAGTTTGCCTTCAAAACATAGGCTCTTCAGCTAGACAGATAAACAGCTCACCTTACAGAATGACACAACAGGACAAACACAGCAAACAAAACAAAGTACAGTTACATTAGGACTAAATTATATAGTTATAGGAAATGATTCTGTCAAAATCACAGCAAAGAAAAACTGTGCAGATGGAGACATACATGACGCTTTATCAACAGACATTTTATAAAGTAAATGATATAAAAACGTACTTTTAACTCATTTAAAAATGTCTTAAAACAGAAGACTAGTATCTTTCTTGAGGACGATCAATCAGATGCTGAAATACCCAAACAGCCTTTTCTTAATGCTTTACTTTTTGTGCTATGTAGTGTCTGGAAAACTGGATACAAAACTGAGAGAATGCTGAAGTACTGAAAGGTTTTCTTCATTTCATGTGACATTCTGACAACAGTTTTCCATGGAAATGAGCTTGTTAACACAGTGAGACTTCAAATTGCTATTTCAATTCTTCTCACGGAAATTGTACAAAACCACAATTGCTCAGCACCACACAGGAGACATCCTGCCATACACTTTTTAATATGGTGCATTTCAAATCCGTCACAAAAACATCTGAAGCAGGCTAGAAGGTGTATTAAGAGGTTATTTACTCCAGCTGCAAATCTAAGCAAATATATCTCTAACACAAACCTTCTTCAACATCTACTTTAAAACTTCCAGTCTGAGAAACGCCACAATTCCCTAAGCCAGCTAGTCTTACAGTTAACTATACTTAGTAATTCAAAGGATTTTATATAATAAAAGTAGTAACAGATCAGAAGTTCTCTTGCTGTAATTTCAAGATACTACTCTTTTCCTATGCCTGGTAAGCCAAGCAGCATATTCCTACCTTCCTCTTATCAACCCTTCAATGTATATAAAAACTCCTTTGTTCCATCAGTCCTCTCTTCAGGAGATTAAATAATCCACATTCCGCCTAAAATCAGATTTCTTGGGATCTCTTCTCATGCTTCCAGGTCTCTAGATTCTTCCCTCAAACGGGACCTTCATTTTGAAACCTAAACCCACTCTCTTATACAATGACAGTACGAAAAGTCATATTAAGCATCTCAAAATTCCATTCAAACATGATAGAAACTTTACACGAGAATTACTTCATTGCAATTTACAAGCAGACAAGCATTGGCTAGAATCACAGAATCACCTGGGTTGGAAAAGACCTTTGAGATCGAGTCCAACCATTAACCCAGCACTGCCAAGCCAACCACTAAACCATGTCCCTAGTTCTGCATTTACATTTACAGCTTGCTCCTTGCCGGATCAAAATAAAAACCAAGCCAATACCTAGTAACCACGACTAAAATACTGTCAAAGAAACCCAGGAACAACCCCAAGTGCATGAAAACTTCTTATTTCTAAATTGCAGTTTCTGCACTGCCTTTATGCTTTATTTTTATGGTTTAGCCTGTATTGTTCTTGTTTTGGTGTCATATACAGTTGGCATTATTACATTTACTCATTGAACATGCCCATTCTTTTCTAACTGTATTTACCTAAGAGACACACTAAGAATGGCCACAATTCAGAGGAAAGGCCCTTCTGACACGGTGCCTTCCTCTACTTGTAACCTGTAGCAGATGCTCAAGGGCAGCAAGTAAGAACAAGGAATGAACAGACAAGGTAAAAATAATCGCAGTAGATGTTCCGGTATACTGCAATCTGCTGCTTAGAGGTTTCTTAGGTCAAACGTATTAACACTGATAAAAAGCCTGTGGCAAGCTGTATTTTCTTCTTGGGTTATATTATTTTCCTACAAATTCTTTACATCTTATTGTCTTTTTTGGTCACTGCTCTGGACTGTACTGACACTGCTGTGGAACACTCCAATAGCTTTTATAGATGACAACACAGGATTCAAAAATCTATCTTCAGGTTTCTGACTGGAATCAGTGCTCCAGCTCAGAGGTGATCACTTATGAGAAACACTGGCATTTTAAAAATACCCTCTTACTGTGATGGAGAGCAGCCAGCACATTCAGAAGGAAGAAAAGAACATTTTTGATACTAACACATAGTAAGATATGCTATGAAGGAATACTGGCTATCCACATTTTCAGAAGCCCTTCTATTTTTCCACTTCCACTGATTCAAGCTGTAAAATTTTGTTGCTTTAAACGGGGGTTGGGAAGGGAAAGGTAACCTTTTACAACACTTCAACACTTCGCGTAGAGAAACACTGTTGATTTGCATCACTCACATAAGAACTCCATCTTCAGGATACCTGTGTGACCAAACACACTGTTGAAAGATCATCCTAGGAAACTGTCAAGGACATATGACTAAAACCCTTCTAAAAGGAGCTTCTATGAAAGGGGACTGTAACTTGGGGAGGTTGTTGTATGGCATGATTGGTAGCAGTAAATGCTGGAAAGTCTGTGAATTCTGTAGACTGGATTCTTGCACTTCGGATTAAAAAGTAAAAACTGATCGAGCCAATGTGAGTTTATTTCCCCTAATTTGAAACTCCTTCGTTTTTGTTATTTGAACAGCAACTTGCCTTCTAAGTCTAAATTTCTCATTTTATATGAATATAGCTTCTGATTAGATGTAATTTGGGGATCTCAAGAGCAAGAAGCATAAACCAATTTAAGCCTTTATTTCCCAATAAGAACCACATGGTGGCTCAATATGCTGCTGGCTTCAGTGGGATCCGAATCCCAGGGCAGGCAGGCAAATCATAAATCTCATCTTCAGGCCATGTCCTGTACACTCCTGCAGATGAGATCTCTGGTAAGTAAAGAAGATGGATGGAATCAACGCTTGACTGATCATATTGGTTTGTCTTTAAAAGATACGAGACTTCCTTGATTATATGTAAGAAGACAGTCAGACCTAATTTGTTTTCTTTGGAAATGTTGGTATTGCAGAGTAGTGCTAGGGAAGAGATGCAAGACTAGGTAAAACCTTTGCCATTTCCAGTGATCACATTATATTCTGTGAACAATTCATCAGACTCCATTTTTTGTGTGTGTGAAAATGCATTCATCAATGATAAAACACCTCTACAGAGGCAGCAATCCTCTTGCTTGGTTTTGACTCCATTACTTCCCCACTCCCACAAATTCATTTGCAAGACAAATTTAAAGGAGGAATTTTATGCATTGCTGTCTGCCCAGAACTCAAGCAGCTGAGCAATTCCTAATTTTCAATTGTTGAAAAAACATTTACTGTGCAAGAACTGTAAAAAAAAATAATAAAGGAATTGGATATTATTTTCCAACAGCAATGTACCATTTTTACAGATTATTTTCTTATTTTACCCATTTGTGACCAGCTACGCAATCCTTTGCAATCAGCTTTATCTCTGATTGAACTACAACCCTAAAACTTAGACAATTCAAATGGTTTAGACTTTTACACAACAAAACAATTACCAGAGCAAAACCCTCTCTTTACTGTGGAAGAGAAAAATGATTTTGGTATCAGTGTAGAAAAGTTCCTTGACTAAAACTATTTTTATTAGGTATGATGTAAATTCATCAATAGTAGGTCAAAACCTGCAGTAATGCAGCTAAATGCAGTAATCAAACAATTATTTCTGCCTCACTAAGGCATGTCCAGAGTGTTTTAATATTACAGCTATAGCTTCTTAAAAGGATGCACAAGTAAACACCTTTATTTCATACCAGGAGACACTTAATACGCCAAGTACTGACAAAATGGATATATATTGTTTATTACTTTTTCATATATCCCATCCATATGCTTTATGAACAATACTCAATGATATCGATTACCTAATGAAAGCATGCAGAAATACCCTAAGGAATCAAGGACCCCAACTATACTTCATTTCATGAGGATGAATGTGTTTATTTGTAAATCCATCTGCACTGCTTTGCATATTGAGTAAGTAAAGCTAAAATTATGAACCAATACAGCCACTAAAATTTGATATATCAAAGTTATAACAAAAATAAATAGACACATTTAAACATCCATAATTTCTGCAAATGTTTTAAGCAAATAGATAGATGAAGAGCCAACTCTGAGAGCACTTATGGAATCAAGTTCAAATCAGAGGAACTCATTTCATTCTTTGTATGTCAGAGAAGGTCAAGAACAGATTATATAAAGGTACAAAGTCTATTGGCTGTGTGAGCATGTCACTTTGTGAAAATACGAACATCCAAAAGCACAGACATGCATACAACCAGTACTGTCTATATGTAACGATTCTTTTCTTAAGTAAGTAACCTCACCTTGTCAAACTCCTGAAAGGTCTCTGAGTAGAGAATTGCAGAGATCCAAGTATAAAAATGGAGAAATGGAAATCTTAGACTTTGAAACTTTTTAATTCCAGCAAATTGATCCCGTTCTGCTGCGAACATTTATTTATATACGTATGCCAATATAAAAATAGAGAGATCAGCCTACAACAAAGTTGAGAGATGACATTTCTGTAATTTCCACTTAGATGCAAATAGAAAAAAATGCTAGAGCAAAACTCTGGATAAAGCTTCTAACCTGCTTTAAGGCTTTCATTATTCATTTATTTCTAGCAACACTGAATATCTTAAGGATATTCACATTCCACTCATTATTTAAACTAAGAATGCTTAACCGTATTGAACTATGATGCTTTTCAGGCTTTACTCTGCTGTTATTTTCATATTTTTGGCAGCTAGATAAATATTACCACGTACTCTTATGGAAAATAATTAACTAAACTGATTTTGACCTTCTCTGGAAGTAATTTTGTTTATATGCTTGCTCCACCCAAATCTTAGACATAAAATATAGAAACATGGAATATTTAGGGTTGGAAAGGACCTTAAGACCATGCAGTTCCAACACACATGCCATGGGCAGTGACACTTCACACTAGACCATGTTTCCCAAGGCTCTGTCCAGCCTGGCCTTGAACACTGCCAGCGATGGAGCATTCAACACTCTTTGGGCAGCCTGTTCCAGCATCTCACCACCCTCACAGTAAAGAATGCCTTTGTATCAAATGGAAGCATCCCATTTACGAAAAACACTGGGGTAAAATTAAATAGTTAGACATCTCAGTAGAATGGATTAGACGTGAACTGTCATCTAATACAAGGAAATATCTATTAAAAATACATTTGATAATAGATATTTTCTCCTTACACTAAAATGCTGGAAATACAAAATTCTTAGAACATTGCCAAATTGAAAGCCATGCATAATTCAGCACTCAAATTGAATTTTAATATGCCTATAATGCTTGCGGAAATATTTTATGCTTGTGAAAACTAACGGAGATACTATTACAAACCAAAGTACTGCTTTTATATTCAGTCAGAAATGATACAACAGCTAACAAAAATCAGTTCTTTGAATCAGCGATAGAAATAGGGAGCACTTTGAATGTTAGATTCACATCCAAATTTACATGACTGTCCAAGAAAATTTAAAAACAAACAAATAAACAAAAAGATATGAGGAAAAACTTTTCTTCACAAAAGGGAAGAGTTGATCCCTTTAAACAGAGGAAGAGCTGAAAGGTGCAGCCACCCATCAGTAGATGTTACTGCATTTTCCTGTGATGCTCTTCCAGTGAACTACCTTAGGACT